>JBCJKH010058741.1:79406-94874 GCA_039877255.1 Loriculus beryllinus
TGCAAATGGTCTTCCCATCAATTGTCTCCAAGTAATTTCTCCATTAGTTCAGGCCATATGAAGGTTTGCATCCAAATGTAAATACCAGCTTACAGGCTAAGCCTATCTCTAAAACTTTCCTTTGCAGCAAAGAGGAAAAGAGATTTTTTTTTAATTTTTTTTTAGTTTAATTTTTTAGTTAATTTAATTTTTAGAAATCAGATAATCTCCAATTTTGTCCGACAGGAGAAGTGAATGGCTTCTGCATGGGATTAGGTCAGTAAAATTATCATTAAGTCAGTCACTCTTTTTCCACAGACCTTTCACACAAAGATTGACATCATGCCTCAAATTTAATATGTGTAAATGCAAAAATGTCTCCATAGGATCAAAGGTCAGGCCTAGGATCAGAGTCAGGTACTCTTCTTGAAGCAATGGTTCAGAGAAGGAGCTACTTCACATCAACTCCCAAGAAAACACTATTGGGTAAAGACAAACCTTAAATATGAATAGAAACATGGTAGGCAGGAAGGCAATTTTATGAGTATTACTGAGACCAGTGCTAGAATGTTTCATACATACGTTGCTATTGACTCTAAATTTAAAGAAATTTTGGAAAACTGGAAGAAAGATGTCAAATTACGGGAAATGGCTTTCAACGAGAAACTCATTCTCAGTTAAAATTGTTCAGCCCATGAAGTTTATTAGCAAGAAAATTGAGCAGTCGTGCAATTAGAGCCTGTGAAAATATTCTCAGTGAGGAAACACCCAGGATAAAATGGGTCTTTAGTTAATCAGAGAAAGGGATAATGGGAGAATAAGCCCTAAAAATTAAAACTAGAAATATAACAATGGAAGTGATTAATCATTATCACGAACTGCAAAGGAAGCAATGAAATATTCAACTGTGGAATTTTTCAAGGGGCTATAAAATGTCAAAGGCATATTTTGACCAATACAATATTATGGCTATATGAAACAAAAATTTTTGGAGTCTATAGCCAGTTTTCACTACCTTTCTGGCCTTGCATTATCTGACTCAATTAATTTGCTATGGTGTCCCCATTCCAAAATGAGCATCTATGAAACCACTGATCGAGCCTTTTCACAGTAAGAGCATGGCTGCAGCGGTACAGCTGAGGGATGATGATGGTATTAATATTAGAAATTAGTTGCATCAATCTAGTTTAAAAGTCAATGCAGGTTATGTATAGCTTGCATACATTATGCCCTTTAATGATCTGAAAGGGGGTTTAACTAATTTAGGAGGAGACTGTAATGCTGTCAGCCTGTGCAGATCTTCTCTCCTAACTGAAATATGCAGAGCAAACTGCTATTTATCAGCATAAAAGTTCTGCCAAGGGAGAAATGAAGAACTTCCCAGTCTCTCACACGGAGCCTTTGAATTCAGGCTGTCTTCATAGACAGTAATATTAAGTGATCTGAGGAGACTGCCTTATAGTGGTTCCCAGGCTTCTTTTTGGAGTAGCTGGCAGAAAAGATGGGAGGGAAATAGCAGAGAAGGTGAAAGATAAAAGGAAAAGTTTGAAGTGAAATGTTCCAGTTATTTAGCTGACTAAAGTTCACCATCTGTGTAGAGCTGTTTGAGAGCCAAGGAATTTGCATGTTACAGTGAACCGTTTATGAAATACACAAATATGTTATATAAATAAGTTTTCTTGTAGTTGGGGTTTCTTTACCAGTGAAAGACCCTAATTGCACTATTGTTTGCGACTCTATATAAATCACTTACAATAAGGAATCAACAGATTTCTGAAAATTCTTGAGTTTTCGTAGAGAGCTTTTCAGGAGTACATATAATATACTTTTCAGCATTCACTTCCAGCTTTCATTTCATTTCCAAAATGGAGCTCTTCCCCTCCCTCTCCCCAGAAATTCTCCCATCATACTTTTTATCAGCCTGATTTTCAATTAATTATTTTTTTTTTTTGGACTGTATAGTATGGATTAATATCAGGCCTGGAAGAACAGCACAGATTAAAACTTTCAACATTATTATACAAAGTAAACTCTTTAATCCAGCCAAAACTTTCTAACACAGGACAAAATTCTCTGGAGTGTCAGGGCATGCTGACACCTCTCTGGGTTTTAGGAAAGAAACTGACTTTCCAGCTTAACTTTTTATGTGCGAAAGGCTTTGTGTTTGTAGTTCTGGAGGCTTAGCTGCTGAAATCTAGTAGATATTTGCACAAGATGAAGTTCTGGGCCGCTCTGGTCACTTAAAGGCAGTGTGTGTAGGTAGAGAGAGAAACAAGAGGAGTTGCCCAGAGCTATCTTGCTATGTGCTGTCTTTTACAATATTTGTCAGTCTATCAGTGTGTACAGCTGTATTTTATTCTGTACCCTGAACACCCACTCCAGTCCTCAAGTAAACTTTCTGCATTTCTTTAAAGGGATCATGACGGTCATTCAATGCTATTAAACTCAGAAGTTCTTCTGTCTCCCTTCTGAACATCAATCCCAGGTTTCAGTAAACAAAACAAACCAAAACACATGGAGAGGTCTATTCTGGTCTGGCAATTTCAGCATTTTCACAAATGACTTGCATGATGGACAGCATAAATGTAAGGTATCAACACTGTGGAAGAGGTTGCATGCATGCTGAAAAAATGGATTGGGATCAGGATGAGAAGAGAAAGTGGAGAAATGGTCAGAAAGAACAGGGTGTACTCTAATGACAGCACGTGCCAAAGTCCAAATGGAGGAATAATCAACTGTACAAATACAAGATGAGGATTACCATTAGTTCTGTTGAAAAGGTGAAGGCACTATAGTGGGTTAGAAATTGAATGAATGTACATCAACACTGTTAAGCTGTTGGAAAACTGTGAACAGAACAAAAAACATGAAGAACTCCTCCTGCTCTCTTCAATATCAGTATGTCCCAGATGAGATACAGCTGAGATCCAGTTCTGACACCTCTCTTAAGGAAGAGCATATACAAGAAGAAGCCAGAGGACAGCAGTGAAACTTACACAAGGATAGGAGAATGTCTAGAAAACCTGGGCTGGGAGTTAAACTGCAAAAAAAAATTTTAAGAAGACAATAAACCTGCAACAGTTCTTGAAGGTACCTTCTTTATATTCCCCTTTGCATGCCATGTCCATGAAATATGTTCACTTTCTTACTTTAGCAAACACACCTGAATATGCCTCCCTCTGCTTCCTGTCAGGGATGACAGCTAGTCATCATTCTGGATCTCCAGGACTGCTTGGAATCCTTCAAATTTGAGATTGACCTCCTCAATCTCAAGCCTTAAGTTAACTCCAAACCTATTAGACAGTAGGACGGGACACTCCACTGCCAACTGCCTTACAGCTTCTCGATGAGGAGTTGGCTGGCCACCAGCTGCTGTATACAAAATAATCTGGGTTTAGGCAACAACATGTAAATGATTTCTTCCTTCTGTGGAGCAGTGTCTTTCCCAGAAAAATTACTAGAGTTCTTATTTGCCTTTAACTAAGAGAGCAGGAAAGTAGTCAGCTACAAGCTATAAATGCAGATCCATTGTCTATTTAGCTCCAGGAAATGGCAACTGCTCATCTTTCAGACTGTAAAATTAACTGTAATAAAGCATGCTTTCCTAAAAGGGGCTGTGCTTCAGCAGAGCTGAAATAGCATCTGCCTGAATACACAAATGCCCAGGTACTGGATCCAGTCTCTACCATAGCTGTATCATTTAGACTAAATGATTACTGTTCACTGGCTATGACCAGTATCTGTGACTTATAGAATTTCCTCTGTACCATGTACAGTAAAACAGCTGAAGGTTTCAGGACCATGTGCACTTCCATTGTATAACTTATTAGTGTACTAAGCTAAGGTGTTAGTGATTAAACAAAAAAAAAAAAAACAACCCAAAAATCCAAAACCAAAACCAAAAAACCAAACAAACCCCACCAAGCAAGCTGAACACCACCACCACCTCCTCTGCCTTTTCACATAAGAGTATTTGGTGTAGCAAACAGCTTCTGAAGCCTCAGTCAGATCTCTAACAGAGCAGGAATGTCATAGGCTGCAAAAACATTTGATTCAGGCATAGAAACACACAAAACCACACACACACACAAAGGAATGCACAGTTCATATGAGCAGACAGAATTTATATTTTGACAATATTCATGCATGTAAACACTTCATCTACAGATAATTTTTTTTTGTTGCTTGTGTTCTGTTATTTGGGGTTATTTTTTATCAATCCAAACCTTTTTAGCAAATAAAAACATTGCTGAGGATTTTCTCCAGTGCCATGGTTTACAAGGAAGTCTTCTAAGAGTTTTCAAAGAAAATAATGTGCATCATCAGATATAAATATTCATGGGTTCATCCATTTTGCAAATAGCTTTGTTTAAAGCAATGAGTGTATTTATGATACTTAGATCATATCAACAAATACTCCAAACTGGGTAAATTGTGGCCAGTCCTGCTGAAAAATCTGGCCACGATTGACCAGAAAGTTCAGAATCTTATGCAAAAAATTATTCAGTAAGTAACCACAAATACGAAATATAGAACAAAGGGAATCATGGTATCCAGAAAATGAGATAGGATGTGCTGGTTGCATGTGTGCCTGCAGTCGGCATATAGCACATATATCTTATAAAATAAACTAATTTTCTTATAATAGAAGTCTTAGGACATACTTGAACTAGAGCTAAAGCAGTTCTGTCCAGCTGTTCAGGCTGATTATATCTCCATGAAAACAATTCAAGTCTCTGTTTATTTATTTTTTCAGTTGTACCCAAGTTATTACTCAATGAAAGAGCTGTGACTCCAGGTGTCCTTTTCTTGTACCCATTTAACAATCAGATTCTTGCCATTTCAGTTGCCTTAGTCTTTAGGGAATATCTCCAAAGAAAAGCTTTGTTTGAAGTTAGAGTGTATTGGATGTGACCTTCAGTTTGTTGTGGTCATTATTAATCCATATAATGAAGCTAAACAAGTTTTAAACGTGTTGAACAAATCATCTAACCCATTGGAAAAAGGAGTAAAGGTAAAATTTGAAGAAGAAAATACATTGCCTTGTCTCAAATGTATCAAGTATATTCATCAATCCACTATATGGGTAGGTGTATGCATTTACACACACACATATATGCGTACACTGAGACAGATACATGCACATACACATCTACGTGCATATGAATAGCTTTATGGCAGGTGTCTCCAAATGGCAGTGTTCCCACGGTATCTCCAGTTCTGTTCCTTGGCACACAAGCAGATTTTTCTGCCATGTAAAGACATGCTGCTACGCTGCTATGAGTTTTAATTTTCTGGCTAATTGTTGACAGGTCATGACATCTCAGGGCACCAAGTGAACTCTGAGACTGCAAAGAGAAGTGAAGAGCCTGCATACAGTTAGGAGCTCTTAGCAACTTGTTGAATCTGGTAATCTGATTTTTTTCTTGACTTTGGCCTTTATTCTGTCTCTGAATCTGTCCTTGGAGCTGGTTTGTGTGTGAGACATCTTGGGAGCCAACAATCAGCATGAGAGGAAGGATTTTTTTGCGCGTGCTTGTAATCCCTTCTCTACAGGAGAGGTGCAGGCATCTAAATAAAACAAATTGCACTTTCTATGTCACCAGACTCATCCTCTGTCATGCTGCTTAGTCAAAATATGTATACATATGCCTCCAGTGAACTATCTGTGGTGGAATACATGAGAGAGCAGAAGGAATTGCAATGTCTGTCCAATTTCAAAGAAAGCAAAGGACTTCTAGCCTAGCAAAATAATACATTCAGATTAGAACACCACAGCTTTTTCTGATTCCTTGCCTTGGAGAAGTAAGAGCAGCTTTGGTGTATACCCCTGTTATTGTGTGCCAGCTCTATACCCCTGTTATTGTGTGCCAGCTATAACAGAAGCCACACACCGTAAGCCTTACACTGTAAGCAAAAATTTAAGTAAAAATCCACAGCAGTAATTGCTTCTTGTTAGTGCAGCTCCAACCCACAGACTGTAAAAGGTTAAGCTTCTGGTACAAAACCTAAATAGAGTTTGTCATGCTGGTCCCTCATAAATACAGTACTCTTCTGTTTAGTTTGTTGTTTAAATCCTTTTGCCAGTGCCTGAGCCTTCTGCAGATGTCTGAACATGGGAGAAGCTTTCTGGTGTCAAATTCATTTTGAGACTAGCCATTTATTTTACTTTGGGTTTTGCTTTGGGTTGCCTTTCTTTTTTTAATTTGTTTTGTTTTGATGTTGACTTTTTTAAAAAAAATTCTTATTCTGTTCACTGGAATCAGCCTTCTGTGTTTGACATGCAGAAACACACACACGTGTGCATGAAACAATATTGTGGCCACTTGCCGAGAAAAGTCAGGTCCTCAGGACATGAGCTGCTGGGTTTGTATAAGCGCACTTGTCTGCAGTGTGAACACGTTCACCATGGGAGCACATCTGAAAGTGCTGTAACAGAGCTCTGGGCTCTCAACAGGGCTGCCATGACGAAGCCACAACCCCAGCAATTGCCTGGGCTTTGAAAGGAAAGCAGATTTCTCAAGCACTGCTAATACTTCCTCAAAAGCCTTTGTGCACAATTAAGTTGGGGAACTTATTGCCACTAGATAGAACTGAAACCAAGGTTATACTAATATTTAAAGTATGGATACAGAAGCACAGCACAGAAACACCCAGCGGTACCTTAGCTTGCATGAAGATATGTACATATGGAAAGCAGCACTGAATTTGTGTTTACAGGCAAATTTCTGTGGTCAATACTCATTAACAAATTTCCTTAAAAGGCAGTTAAACAGTTAATCCAGGCTACAGCTCCCTGCAGAAACTGTGCATAAAAATGTAAAAATGTTGTTTTCTTTCTCTGTATCAGCTTGTGTCCCAATGAACTGCTATAAATTATTCTGCAACACAGATTCTGAGCAGTACAGTTAAGCTCATCTCAGATAAGAAAGGTTTGTTGTTTGCAAAGATGTCATGGTTTTACCCACAGTAATAATGTATCCCTAGACACTGTAATCTCAGCTTGCTCGTGTGAATCCTCGTGACTTGCTACAGTGGGAAAATATCAGACTTAAAGATGGGTCAGAAGACGTCGAGCTAGTGATCAGCGATGCAGTCTCCTGAACTAACCTCTAGAAATCAACTGCACCAAACTCAGAGGTGAAATGAAAATTCAGCTCAAACCATTTCAGCACAGCCTAAACTGTGTTGTTCAAGTTGTATAGACAGTGACTAAGCATTTCATAGCAATTTCTGTAATTAACAGCTATATTAATTTAACAGAATTTAAACGGACTCCATTTTCCAATGACAATTTTTGTAAAGCATCTAATTTTAACACTTATCAGTACGACAATCAGGATATAAAACCAGCTTTAAAAAGAATGATACATCTTTAAAATGTACCAGACAACTTGCCCTTCGTTAAAGTAAGCAATTTAAAGAATTTTGTTCACCTGCTCTATTTTTTTGCTTGAGGCTATTAAACATTCAGTTACACTGATTCAAGATTGCGATCACATCTTGTGTGATGAAAGAAGAGAATGTGTTAGATTAGATTTACTCTGAAAAGCCTGGATCACAACCACTTCCTGTTCACTTTAGAATGAAACTCAAATAATTCCACCAAAAATTCTTTTCTGAACCTCAAACCTAATTCATGTCTCATTTACAGGGCTTTTTATATAAGGCACATAACCTTATCTACCTGCTGACCTGACATCCCTTGTCAGATTAATGTGTTACTACCTCTTCTGCTCTACCAACTGACTCACGATTAGATTTGGTTTCATCAAGCTTTGCCCAAACTCCTTCTGGAATGTCTGTTGCTGGTCTCTGCTTTGGTGGTGGGATCTACACCTACTTCCTATCTTCTACCCTTCCCTTTTGTGTCTTTCCCTTGTCAAGTCTGCCCTGCCTCCCATGTATGGGGCCCACTCCCAGCTGCTTCTTGCTCACCCATGCTAAGTGCAGACACTCTTGTGGCAAGCCCAGGATTTGGCTGGTTTCCCTTTAACTTTGCTAACCTTCTAGCTAACTATTTTAGTGATTTCCAGGCAACTCTGCATCCTAATATTAGCCCCACATCACCATTTCCCTCCCCATTCTCACCATTTCTTCTTGAACTTTCTCCAAATCAGATCTCAAGAGTGCTTTCAGAGGCACAACATAACCTTCCTTGTTTCTTTGGTGCCATTTCTTTTGCTTGCTTTCTATCTCACAGCACTCTCCTTCCTTCCTTCTGATACAGAGGCACTTGCGTTTCTCCTTTAACACTGGCAGGCCTACCTCACATTTGTCTTTGCAAATCCTGTCCCTCATTCCTCCGAATTGTTCACTTTTCTGTCATTTTTACTGCATTTTCCTCTTTCATACCCCACCTTAAAACATTGTTCTCCCACTGCACCTCCAAAGATACTGGTCAGGATCTAGGGCGCCAGTGTACTTTGACTTCTGTTTGTCACACTGAGTAGTAGTGGTCTCCTTCCCTTGAGACTGTTGTCTGCAGCCATCTGTTGTTTCTTACCTCACACCTGCTGCTGAGGTACATGATCTTGTTACCAGCACTTAGAGAGTCACCAGGATGCACTGAGCCACCAGGAAGGCCTTTGTGTAAGCCATCAGCCATCAGCAAACACAATGTAAGACAGCTTAGGTGGTAACTTTATTAACACAGGGTCTGTATTTATACAGCTCTTTGTTGGGGACCTGACCCTAAAGTTCAGGTCTCCCAGGGGCTAAGATACTATGACTAATAATAATACTAATCCCAATCCCACGAACATCAGCAAGGGAATGTTTTTTTATTACAATACAGATGCTGATGTTTGAACACAAGGTTTCAAAATTTGCTTGCATTGTAATTTAAAAGAAATGGTTGTGCTGTGGAAGGCCCTTTGACCCATTTATACTTGCTCCCAAAGTGATGTGAAATTCATCCCCTGAAGAAAGACAGTGCAATGAGCCAATTAGACCCCCAAGACCTACAAAGGGTGAGTTATGCCCAAAGAGCGCCTACATGTTATGAAAGTATATTGCTGAAAAAAAGTACCCTAACTGTGTAACAGTCTCTTTGAACACAATATAAATGCTACTGTGGACCACAGGGGTTAATCCATTACAACAAGGCAATTAGATTTAGTGACTGTTTGGAAGATAAAAGCAGCGAGTCATAATCAATCCTGAGAACCGAGACATGATAAATTTCTATAATTTCCTCTTACTTCATAGATCTGAGCATGACAAAGCGAGTTAGGGTGGAGTGGTTACAGTCCCATGTCAGAAATGCAAGAGGAATTTTATTTTTATTAAAGAACTTACATGTGAAAAGAAGTCTTTCTCTTGCTCTCTTTCTGGCAATCCCATTCCAGATGGTGATATGTTTAGCCCTCAAACATTTTGTGGATGCCTCTTGCTAAGCTTTGAATGTCAGCTTCTGTAGAGAAATGGGAACAAAGGCTTTTGCTTTTTTTCCTACTGTAGCCAGGAGACATCAAGTGGAAGGTTCTCATTCTCTATCTTCTGGCTAAATCCTGCCCAGGACAGTTGTGCTCTTCTTAACAGTGGATAGTCGGAAAGCATGTTTTCAGTCTTGTCTAGAGGTAGTATGTAGCATTATGCAAAGACACATGTTTCCCAAGCCAGATTTCAGTAGTGGACCAAAGGATTTCTGCAGCAGAGAGTGGCAGGTCCCCCAGTCATAAACCACTATGCTGTCCTCAGAACCAAAACCCCAGGCAAGTACGAAAGACTCACTCAAAAGGAAAGCCACTGCAGCACTTTGAATTGTGCACACATGGATCAACTCTGCAGCACAAGTCATTCAATCTGTCTGGGGAAGGATCCTGGCTCTCTGACAGTATCCTCCAGCAACCTGTGTGTTGGCATAAATTAGATATGTGAGTTTGGATGCAACTCCATTGATCTCACTAAGCGGTGATATGCCTACAAAGCAAAGGATCTTATTCTCGTAGGATATGAGTACCAGGGTGATGCCCTTGAAATACTGATCTCTGTGAGGTTGTTGCTCAAACTTTCTCTAGAGACTCAAGTCAGAAAAACAGCAATGCAAGTTCAAGTCACTGCCACCCCGCACAGCACAACTGTCCTTGGCATGTGATACCTGGAGCTGATAACAGCTTGGTGGCTGAGATTCCATTGCAGATAGTGGGACTCATCGCACCTAATCTTGGCTCTCCAAAAATTAGTGACATAACCTAAGCAAATCATTGAGATTCCCCCTGCACTCAGGAGGAAAAGATCAGGCAAGGACTAGGATCAGGAGTAGGCAGCTTATCAAGAGACAAAATAACCCTAAATAAGGGGGATTAATGCCCTTTCAAGGTGCTAACCATGCAGAAGGACTAAGCAATTTGTTTAGATAAGAAGCTCAGCTTTTAAAGAGCCAAAGTGAAGTGAGGTAAATACAATTCTTTAAATCTATACCAAGCTAGAGGCTAAAAGTAAACTCAGGTACATGATGTCAGTTAGTTAGCCTCCTGCTCCCCTTTTTCCTTTGTCTGAGGTAAAGCCTCAAATGAAGCAGGTTGGGCAGCACCCAGACATTGTCCTGGCCCCTCGTAGAGCTGTAGGTTCAAAACCACCACATAGGAATTCTCAGAAAGAAGTGTTCTTGGTGGGACAACCCTAACTTTTCCTAGGAGAACATTGACAAGCTGTCTTCTTCAGTGAGCCCATAGCTCAGCACCGCAGGAGTAGAGTGCCAACCAAAAAGCTGACACAAAGAGTAAATAAGCTGCACTCCCCTTCTCTCCCCACGTACCCATCACACCCAGCAATGTGCATCTGCTGGCAGCATTTGAGTAAAGAGAACTGGGCTTAAGCCACCTTGCTGGCTGTGTTGCTATTCAGTGCCTTAAGTGACACATAATCCCCCTGTTTGACAACTGGCCTGCATATCTGTGGTGATTCGACCAGCTAACTGCAGTTTGAGCATTCCTGCTCTGCATGTAGTTCATTAGGGCTTTCAGCATTTTTCCTCATTAATATAAGTATATGTGAGGAGGAAGAACATGGTAGCAATTAAGTGCAGCTATGAGTTCTATGAACAGTTTGCTGGAAACCACATTAATGACTTCATCAAGGCTGAGTGCACACATTAGCCCAGCGGTATTTGCTTTTTAAAATAAATGTAGTGCTCAGGAAAGATGCCCAGCTGACAGCCCTGAAGGCTGAAGCCCTTTCACAGCCACAGAAAAGATACAGTGAAAGCAATAGTGGGATATACCTCACTGCATTGCCATGCACATGTGGGCCTCAAGCCTGTTTCAGAGGGGTCACCTCTAGACTGACAGAATCATTTGATATTACATCCTTTGCAGCTTATCTGTATTTGGAAAAGGTTCCTGTTTATGCCAGCAGTAATAGTATCTTTAGTGCTACAGTAACCAGAGCCTGGATTTTCTTCCAAACTGTAGCTGAAGAAATCAAATTACAGCTCTCGAAGAGTCAGCATCATTCTGATGTACTTCTTTGCCTAGTAGAAACTAGAGGCTCTGAGCTACCTGTAAAGTTAATCTTTCTTGTCTATTTGATTTTTTTTTTATTATTATACATAACTTCACACCTCTTTTCCAGGCTGCCCTTTGTGTTTGGAAGAAGATTCTGATAAATACCATAGAATCATAGAGCAGTTTGGGTTGGAAGGGACTTTGAAGATCCAGCCCCCTGTCATGGGCAGGGACACCTTCCACAAGGCAAGGTTGCTCAAAGCCCTACCCAACCTGGCCTTGAACACTGCCAGGGATGGGGCAGCCACAGCTTCTTTGGGCAACCTGTGCCAGGGCCTCACAATCCTTGCAGTGAAGAACTTTCTAGTATCTGATGAAATCTCCCCTCTTTCAGTTTAAAGCCATTCCCCCTTGTTCTATTCCCATATTCCCTTGTCAAAAGCCCCTCTACAGATTTCCTGCAGGTCTTTTTAGGCAATGGAAGCTGCTCTAAGGCCTCTCTGAAGCCCTTTCTTCTCCAGGCTCCACAATGGAGGTGCTCCAGCCCTCGGAGCGTCTTTGTGGCCTCCTCTGGACTCCCTCCAAACGCAACACATCCATCTTGTGTTGGGGCCTCAGAGCTGGACACAGAACTGCAAGTAGGGTTTCACAAGGGCAAAGCAGAGGGAAAGAATCACTTCCTTTGACTTGCTGTCTATAAAATCTGTAAACCTACTTTATTTTCATTACGTTGGTTCTCTTCTTAAGCATTTCCTTTGTCATACTGTCTAAAGAAGACCAAGTTGGAAAGAAAACCAACAATTTTGCTCCAGTGTCTAACATACTAACCAGCAATGACTAATTGGCTTTAACTCCAGGGCTATCTGTTCGTTTATTCTGACCCCACTGGTGGCTCATGGTCATCTATATCCTGCAGGAGGATATGTTCCAGCTCCAAACACCTCCCACTGCATTTGTACACCTAAGAAATGGACAGTCTCAGACTGCTCTGATGCCTGGTTGGCTTTTGAATGCAGAAAAGTTACTTTTTTAGACTGTTGACTTCCTAGTGGAAGAAGTCACTTTTAATTCAGTTTATGCAAAGAGCACAGTGAGGTCCAGGTCTCCTGCAACAACAACAATTCCAGACAACTCCACCACAAAATTCATATCCAATTCAGGATTCAAAGACCCATAAATTTTGTTCTTGGTTATGAAATTCAGCTTAGATTCTCATTACAAATGATTGCTAAGGCCAGTGTCATAACTGGACCCGGGCCATTCTTTGCTAGGAGCTGAATCACTGCACATAGAAAAATGGAAAATTCTCAAGTGAAAAGAAAAATACTGCCAAAAAATGTTTATAGACTACTCTTTCATCAAAATGCTATTACCTGTGTACTCCATTCTCAGTACTTAAGGCTACTTCACCCTATTTTTCACATTTGTAATTCATTGTTAGTGAAATCTATCACATTTTGGTTTTGTATAGGTACTATTTCACAAGAAGATATTTGAGATAAAAAGCAAATCCATATTTATTTTTTTTATTTTGTCCCACTCATAGTGTAAGAACTAGAAGAATAAAGAAAATGGAAACAAAGCTTTTTCAAACACATGAGAAGAAAGAAGTTTTTTAACACACTGGGTAGTAAGCCTTTGAAATTCATTACTTTTACATAAGATTACCAAACATACATGAAGACTTAAAACAAGTAATTGATTTGAAAGCAACCTTATGTATAAGCAGAGCAGGTTTTAATTTTTGGAACAAAGGCTATCATTTTGTTTCTCATAAACTTTTATGGGTTTTCATGAAGTTAAAAAAATGAGGAAATAATTCATCACATAACTCCAAACAATTGTGTTCTTTTCAACAGAATTGCAAAATCACAGAACTGCTGAGTCTGGGAGGCACATCAAGAGATCACCTAATCCAAGCTCCAGCTCAGAGCAGGGTCACCTACAGTGGGTTGCCCAGGACTGTGTCCAGTTGTGTTTTGAATATATCTGAGGATGGAGACTCCACAATCTCCCTGGGCAACCTGGTTTTGTATCATCTGCAGGCTTGCTGAGGGTCCAAGCTGTTCCACCAAACATGTCACTGACAAAGCTGTTAAACGCTGTTGACCCGAGTATAAACCTCTAGTGCAAGCTGCTAGTGTCTGGCCTGCAGCTGTATTTCATGCCACTGCTCACAAGCCTTTAAGCCTGACATATTACATGTACATTATTTTTTTTCTTACCTATATTCCATATCTCATGATCTTACAACCATATATATACATATATATCTGCACACATACCTGAGTATGTGTCTGGCTTTAAAACTGGATATAGTCCTGATCACTTTAGACTTACTCCCTAACTATTCTATGAGTCTGTGATTCTTGTATGCAAGCCTGTACAGGATCAGAACTTTTTAAATAACCTATTTGGATCCAAACAAGAAATATTCATCTGACCTCAGAATGCTGGGTATCTCACAAACACAACTGAGAGCTATGTATGTCAGGAAACTTATGAGAAGAAAGACTAGAAATGGAAACTATTTAAGCGTCTTCTTAGGTTTTTTTAATGTAAATTTCAATGAGGCCAATCTTTCAGTCCATGGGTTTTTTAAACATTTCCGTACCTCTCAAAGTATTTCAGGTATGCTAATAGCCAGCTTTTATGCAACACAAGCAAAACTACACTACTTCAAGTTGCCAGAGTTCCTGCTTTGGAAAATGGCACCTTCCTAAGGTTTTGCACTTATTATTGTTGAGCAGCAAGGTCTTTTCCTGTGTCTTTTCTGAATCAAAAAAGGGATGTCAAAGGTGTTGGTGAGACGTGCTGTGGAACATATTTGTATATGAGGAACTATGCATGTAGTGTGTATTTTCACAATGTCCTCAGCAACAGCCAAAATTCCACTTCAGAAGAGCTAGCCTTTCACATTTATTTATTTATTTATTTTTATCATGAGAGGGAAGATTTCCAGCACTTCTGTTTTTAGTTTCCATATCATGCTTTTGCTGGAAATGTCCTCTTTCCATACAGTACTTCTGAGTCATGGCTCACTGGGAACGCTGACTGTAATCTCCTCTTGACATTAAGATGTTGCTGAGCGACTAGAGGATATTTCAAGCAGTGGAATTCATGTTCAGCCACATGTTTGGGCTGACAACCAGTTAAACCTTGCTAGAGCAATATTTTTCTATGCCGTTAGTTTTTATACCAAACAAGGTCTGTAGTAACTGGATGCCCCAATTGAGCAAAACTGTTTACAAGAAATAAATCACTCCTGGCATTAAGAAAACATAAGGCTCATGACTCGCAAGCACAGCATCATTCACATCTTTATTTCTCATAAACCTAAACCCCTAAACATGTGTATTCTCATACACTGTGACTTGTGTGTTGAGTTGTGGTCAGCACATTTCCATAACCCTTTATTATCATGCTTACCTAATCTTGTAGCCATATTTAGCTGCAAATGCATGAGACACCATTTGACTGCTCAAAAAGGGAAAAATAAAAAGAAATGGATCTGAAGACCTGACACAAGGTAAGCATTTTATTTTCTTAACACCGAATCTTACCTTTAATGCAAAACTCCCAGTGACGCACGAGGACCAAAACTTGGCCCCAGGAATGGTGTGCGGCTTTCTCAAGACACTGGTGCGCCTGAGTTTCAGGTCCTCTTTCTACCAACCTACAGCGGATATGAGTTACTACAACTTCTAGCTCGGCTTTCCGGTCTGGAGGTTTCTGAGTTGCACCATGACGTGTCAGGTAAGAGGACTCGTCTATCACTTGCGAAGCTGTCAGACCTCAGTGCTGCAGACGAGCTTCCTCTGAGTGGAGGAGGAGTGCAATCCCCTGGTGGCTTGGAGCTTATGTTTTCAGACAAATTTCAGACCAGAACGTGGTTGTTCCATTCTGCTTATGGAGCAGCACCCTCTGTTCAGCAAAGCTCCAGAGCACAGCTGCTGAAAGCAAAGAGCACTGAGAAAACCGTTTGGAAGAGAAGAAGGAAACAGAGTCCAGCACCTTGCTTGCTTCCCTCTCCATCACA
>JBCJKH010058743.1:0-11167 GCA_039877255.1 Loriculus beryllinus
TCTCTCTTGATACCCAAGCAAATATATCAAAGAAATCCAGAGCAGGTAACTTACTTAAAATTATGTGGCTGCCATTTCATTCCCATCTGATTCAGCTAAGGGTTAGCCAAAAGCTGTCACAGCCCTGGCTCAAGACAAAGCAGAATTTAACAGAAGACAGCACTGTGTTTCCCTCCCATGTGCTGCTCCTGATGCTCTACTGGAGTGCTGGCACTGGGAGCCTATCATGTTTCACAAAAAGAACAGAGAAGCTCTAAATATGACACGGTATATTTATTGACAAAATAAGGTAATAACACTAATCCAGATAATGAGCTGTACATTTGCCTGCCTCAAAAAACCTCTTAGCAAGTGGAAATAAATCCACTTGAAACTCAATAGCAGACTCACTTCTAGTTTCTTTTTTTTTTTTTTTTCTTAAAGCTTCTTTCTCCTCCTCATCCTAAAACACCCTTCTTCATATACTAGAGGATTTGGAAATTTGGGCATGAGAAAGAGGGGGTTGAAAAGGTTAAAGATATCATAACCAGTACAGAGCCTTAGTTTGCTAGGTTGAAACAGAAATCTCTTGTTAAATATAAGACTGCACATCTGAAGCGTTCACTCAGGTTCTCTCACTAGTCAGTGGCGATCTGAGAAAGTTCGTGAGAAAAGTTTTCACTGACTAAGTCTGCTTGCTTCAAATCCATAGCTGTGTGTGGGAGTTCTAACAACCTTTCAGTACCTGAAATATAATTTAATAACCATAAATCATGAGAATTCTCTGGTTTTTGATACTTTTCCTTTTTCCTCTGACATCTGCAGGTACTTATTGATGACTTTAAAATCAATTCAGCTGTTGAGTTTTCATTAACAACAAATTTGCCAGACTTCAAATCTTTCTTGGGTCTTTTTGAGATTTAGTTTCTTTCATACCCATATTTCAACTTCCTAATCTTCATGGCTCAAAATGATGCTGCCATGACTTTACTTGACAAAATTACCATTTGAATTGCCTGTGAAATTTTGAGCTTTTGTTTGTTTCTAATAACAGAAATTTTCCCTCTATTTTTAAATATACATGCATATGCACATTTTATGCTTGGAAAATTGTTTCATGCACTCTTTATAAATATCCTGACTTTAAAGCTTCCTGATGTAGTCCAGTTAGAAAAAGTTTTGTCTCAAGCATTTTCATTTCTTTTTCAGTCATTTACCAGGTTATTCTCTGGTTTCCTTTATTTATTTGTTCATTTCTTTTTGTATGAATGAACAAGAGCTTACTCCCAGAAAAGAGGTAGCTTTACCCTTTAGGGCATGACCAGAACAAGAGTATGTGTGTTGTGAATGCAAGTGCCATGTTAGAAGATGTGTTTCTCTTGTTTCTTTGTCTACAACAAACTTAAGTTGGGTGGGGACCTTCTTTCTCAGCTGCAGTGCCTGAATCACTAGGTTGAAATGGTGGAGGATAGAAAATCATTCATATCATCTCACTTAAGACATTTGAGATGTGTACCTTTAATAGGAGTTTTTGCTCTTTCTAGTCAGAGAATACCCTGTGTTGCACTTCTATACTGAGTAAGTGTGGGAATCACAACAGGGGTTCCTTGTGGCATGTTCTGTGTGCACCAGTGATCAGCAGAACGTTATTAGGAAGAAGATGTAAGAAATTACATAAAGGGATAAGGGAATAAGATAATTGTCTAATGGCAAAATGTTTCTTTCACTGGTTTAAGAACAAATTTTTTGCTGATGTCTGAACAAAAAAATCTTTCCCCAAAAAATTCTTGTTTCTGAACATTGCAAATTTACAAAAAAATGATATTTTACACCTGAATATTCCTTATGTTCAAGCTTTATTCATATCTTATAAACCTTATGGTCTTATGTCAATTGAATTTCATGGGATAAATATGTATTGTGTATAAAAAATATTAGAATTTAGTAATGATGTGGTTTGCTCTTCCGTGAGATTTACTAAATTAATCGTACCCTCCAGAAATTAATGTATGTGTCTACAGTATTCCTATTGTTCAATGTGCTTATATCCTTTGGAAGTTGATCAAACAATTTTTTTCAACACAAGAAATCTCATATGTATGTTTTTTCTTATACCTGATTTTTTTTGGGGAGGAAACAGTCATATATATTGAATAAACGTTTTGGATCATACACTTTTTCTCTGACAACTAGCTTTCGAACTGCTGTCTTCAAGTATTTGGCACTGAAAGGACTGATTTGACCAAACCAACATATTTTGTCTTCTTAAGAGAATGACTGAAGCTTTTCAACAGAAAAATGGTGAAGGATTAAGGTTAATAATACCCTTTCAGATGAATTTGAATCACAAATGCTATTATGAACAGTTGTTATAGCACATCCATTTTCAAATATTGACTAGGATAACATAATGAAGTGCAATAACATATTAAGTATTACATGAAATATAACCACAAATCTGTTTTGGGTTGTGGTTAGGATTTTTTTGATTGTTTGATTTTCTATATTGCTTATGTATCTGTGTGTCTACTTAGCCATCTACAAAGTTTTAGACATCTGTATTGACTTATTTGTTCAGTAATCTGTCTCATCACATAATGGGATTCTGATCATAGTAGTATAGCAATAATGTAAATGATGTAATAACTTCACACATTATGCAGTTGCATAATTATGTAGTAATTGTATACTTACCATTGGTAAGAGAAATATGTGAGGGAAAAGAGTAAGAATTTTATAAATGTAATTTTATGGAAGAAAAAAAGCAGATTGCTTTTTTACTTGCACTGCAAGTAAAAATAAAAAAATAAAATTAAATATTCTTTAAATAGTAAGCAAAATCTTTCTGCAATTACACAAAGAGGGAGTAGCACTATCCCCTCCCCAAATGGTCCCTGTGCTATGTCAAACCATCATCTCACTTATAGCCTCTATGTTACTCATATGATGAAAACACTGTAGTAATAACAAAAAACACTAATATCTCAATCTTTCCTTGAGTTTTATTACTTGAATTCACATACTGCTATCTCTGAAGGGCTACTCTGTCAACACATGGAGAGCAAAGCCTATATTAGAAGAACCAGGGAGGGGCATATTCTCTTATTTTATTGTTACTGTTATTATTTTGCCCATAGCCATCAGAGGGAAATCGTTAGAGGAAATCAATTCAGGATGTGAACAAAGCTAACATTTTTAATAACAGACTTTTTATGGCTTATTGTTCTCACCAGTTGTTCTGGCTGCATAGGGTGTTCGTCAAAGGAAAGTTCACCTTCAAATATGAAAATATGGAAAGCCCATTAAAGTCTTCATGACATCATCCCAAAAAACACATTTGGAAGTCTCCTAAAGGTGGGGTTGGTTCCAAGTGTTTGGTGGGGGGGAGGAAGGGAAAGAAAAAACCCAACAAAGTTGTTTCTAGGTTCACTAGTTATTCCAGACTTCAAGAAATGCTCTCCATTCACAGACCTACTTCTCCTGACACTTCAGCTTGGCTTTTGCAGAAGACATTGATGATCTAGGCAACTAATGAACCATCTCTTGTATATCTCATCTTGTCCACTGTCATGCACTGGCTTTTTCATGTTTCTGGATTGCAATAAAATGAACCATGATTGAGAACAGTGTAAAACCTTATATAGAAATATAGGAAAGAAGGTAATTGATACTGATATATATTGATAAGTATACCAATATTGTAACCTAAAATACTATTAAAAGTAATAAAAATGTAATTTTAATAAAAATATCATATAATCACAGAGTGATTTGGGTTGGAAAGGACATTAAAGCTCATCCAGTTCTAATCCCCTGCCATGGGCAGGGACACTTTCCAGTAAATCAGATTGCTCAAATCCCTATCCAACCTGGCCTTGAACATTTCCAGAGATGGGGTAGGCACAACTTCTCTGAAACTCCTAAAAGGAACAAAATGAAATTGTACATCCTGAAGCCAAATGACTGTGATGACTGTCTATATCAGCAAATGTTTATCAGTAGCATTTTTCAAACAGCAGAAAAAAAAAATAAATAATGCGCTAGGACATACTGGTCAAGAAACACTGTGTCTCCAGGGTCAACTGGCTGTTTATCTCTCAGTTCTTAAGGTACAAGATTTCTCAGCTGCCAATCTGACATTTTTCCATGTATGCTTTTGGAGTTTTTTATCTACTAAAAAATAAATAAAAGAACACCCTTTATTTTCACGTCAAGGAGAAATATTTGCAGTATTTTGGTTAGAAGTAACAACATCTGGCCAAAAACAATCTCTTTTTTGTTTGATAAAAAGTGGAAGCAGAGCAGACCTGAAACCTGTTAAAAATTTGTTGTTGAACAATCATTGAAGAGTGGAAGAGAAAGAGAAGTATGAAATGTTTTCTCACCAAGAGACTGAAATAACTTGCTTCATGAACCTGTAGTGCTTGATTCATTTACAATGACTTGATTCTGTATTTCTCACATTACAGAATCACAGAATGGTTGAGGCTGGATCATCTAGTCCAACCTTCCTGCTCAATGAGGGTCACCCACAGCACATTGCTCAGGATTGTGTCCAGGTGGCTTCTAAACATCTCTAGGGAAGGAGACTCCACAACATCACTGGGCAACCTAATCCAATGCTCAGACACCCTCACAGTAAAGAAGTTCCTCCTCATGTTCAGGTGGAACTTCCTCTAGTTTAGTTTATACCACTGCCTCTCGTCCATCCTGTCTGAATATATTAACTACTGTCTAGTTTTTCTCACACTTTTTCTTCCTGTGCTTCCAATCAGATATTCCACCCTCATATTGCACTGAATAAATGAAAATAGAGCTGAAACCAGTATACTCGCTAGATAAAAAAAGCAAAAAAACCCAAAAAAACCCCAAGAAACAGAAAAACAATAAAACTCCCCAAACTGATATTTTCATATTTATTAAATAAGTACATAAACACAGTATTTAAAGCTTAGTGCAGGAGTGAAGCACAGAAGAGCCTTCTAACTAAACAGACTTTCATTTTCCTTTCCACTAGAAATTGAAATTGTGGAAATCAAATGCTCATTATGAAACTTTTTAACTTTTGTGAAAATCTTTCTTCTGTCAAGCAGTGTGTTTTGGAAATGAATTTTGATACCAGCGCTGCATAATTTACTCTTTTTTTGGATGGCATATCTGAGTTGGATACTTGCCTTCACTGATGAATAAAAAGGAGACTGAACTTTTGAAAGGGTAGGAGGAAGAAGTGAAATAACTGAGGGAAATGGATGGACAGAAAAGGAGGATCAAAAAAAAAAAAAAAAAAACAGCAACAAAAAAGTTAAATCCATTGAAAGATATGATGGTAAAGAAAATAAAAGAAGATGAACAGAACCGAAGATGGAAAATGTCTCTGAAGTGATACAGAAATAATTGCAAGACTGGAAAAATATTTGCTGGGAAGAGAATTTATGGAAAATCAATTTATCAACGTAAAAGTAAAAATTGATAACCAGATCAAGAGAACAAAAAGTAGCCAGAAAAGACAGACATGTGAAAAGAAGGACAGAAAAAAAGCCAAGCATATATTTGGGGAAAAAAAAAAAAAAAAGGAAACAGAAGACTGGTGCTGTTATTGGGGTAAGATGCTTTCACTATGGCATCGATATGATTTCCCTCTAGGACCTCATTTTAAAAAACAAATTTCATCTCTTTCTTAGCTCTTCGTGACTGAGAGGCTGAAAACAGGGAGGGGAGACTTTAGTCATCTGAGTCATACACAAATGTGAGAGCTAAGGGCTGAAAGGAATTCCATCTCTGATCCTTTGGGGTGTGGGGGAAGTTTCCCCATTGTCTAGTTTAAATAACATTCGCTAAAGGAAAATAAAATATATCAGCTCCTGTTTGTTAAATACTCCAATAAAGTTCCCTCCTTGGATAATAGCGTGTGTAATGTTCCTTTGCAGTCACCAGCTGAGACATCCAGGCTTGTGAAGTAGCTCTCACAATTTCTGGACGAGGTTCAACCAAGGGGAAAGTCTGAGTAGGTGTGTGTTCTCAATTACTAACATGAAGCCCTGGGTCATAAGATGTAAAGGTCTTGTGCAGGCGAATGCTACCAATTGTGTCTTGACACTCATTGCTTGAGCAGAAGGAGAAAGCTTTTAAACTTCATTAGTTGAATGGTCTTTTCTAGGGCAATGATACACACTTTCTTACTGCATCACATATTTTAATGATCACAGGTAGCACATATACAGGTTTTGATCTATATACAAAAAATGAAGAGGAGGAGAGGCAAAGGAATTTGCTTTTCTAAGTTACTGAAGCCAAACCCAGCTTTTAGAGACCCTAATTTCTTCTTTGAGTCCCAAGTGGTATTTTAATGAAATTATTTTTCCAACTGGTCAATGAAGTAGGAACATGTCACTCCTATATATCTTTGTAAAGGTTCAGCAGTGAAGCTACATCTTCAATAATAATAAATAGTGCCAGGAAACTTTCATAGGAAATGGAACTCCATCACCCACACCATTAAATTGTTAGTAATGCCCTTACTACATGATTGATAAACCACCTACCAATCTCCAATATTAATTCCTGGGCATGAATATGGAATTAGCATGAGGCAGAAATTATTCTTAACAAGGATTTTGGATGTGGCCATCATGAAGTGGGAGGGAGGCATGGTGGAAGGAGCAAAGGATTTGCAGTTTCTACTCTCTGTGATACAAATATAATCTAAATTATAATGCTAAGATCAATGCATTAGCCCATCAATGATCCAACTGCTAAAACAAACTCCTCTACCTTACAGTTCAATTGCAAAGAGAGAAGGTACATGAGATTAATTTCATAATGCAAAAACCTAATATTTGTCTCACTTCTTCCAGTAAATATTTTATTCATTTAAATAAGTTAATAAATTATGAATTTACATTAATAAACACTTAGATTTATTTCAGTAAATAATAATCCCTTGGTCTTGAACAAGTCCTCATAATTTCCTGAGGAATGGAATTTTCCATCAATTCATTGCATTTTTACTCAGAAAATAAAAATCCAAATAATCAGATTCTTCATCTGTGGTGTATACAAAATGGTTATATATGATTTAATTCTTACTTTTACTCTTGTTATTCTTTGAGTTAATCTTTTGTCTCAAGATGTATCAAATTTTATCTTTCTTCAAAAATAAGTCCTGGGAATTATGTATATCAAAATTTACACAGGCATGTAGCTGTCATGTGAGATACTCTTTGTAGTAAAACAAAAACAGTAATAAGATTATTAACTGATCATTGGACCTTCTCGACTACATATCATTCCTTATTTTTAACCTAGGCCCTAAAGCATCTGCCTGTGCCAGGTTGAGAAAGGAAGAAATTCTGAAAGAATTCAGAAGAGTATAAAAATAAAAGTAAAAATAAATTAAAAATTAAAAATAAAAATTAAAAATAAAAATTAAAATTAAAATTAAAATAAGAGGGGAGGAGAGGGGAGGGGAAGGGAGTGAAGGGAAGGGAAGGAAAAAGAAATTTAGCTCAGAGCAGATGTACTATGTACTCAGGCTGTGGATGTTCACATGGATTCTTGGGGCACCAGGGCCCTTATCTCTGCATATTCAGGACCACCTTTGCAAGACACATCTTGAGCTTCCTGGAGGACACAGCGATCCCTGTCCACAGCCCCCATTTGCAGAGGCCTCTGGTGTTTTCAGAGTGGAGAGGAAAAGTAAACAAAAACCAGGCCTGCCTGGTTTGAAGCTGAACTGGAAAAAGTTACCACCTGATGAACTGACATCACCCTGACAACACAGGTTACTGGTGCCAACTTACACTCTGGGTTTTTTTCCCTTTTTTCTTCTTTCCCTTTCTCCTTTCTACCATTCATTAGCTTTGGCTATTCTCTCACTGTTACCATTTTTTCACTTCCAGTGTCAATGGTACTGTGGTTTTAAATTTCCAGGTATGGGTTGGACACTGGAACTGACTTCCAAACAGAAGACAGCAGTAAGAATAAACAAAACAATTTATTTGGCTGCATGCTGTGGATCTTTCAGCTCAGTGGTACTTGACTATCTCATATTCATTCCTTGGAAATGATCAAAGTTTATCAGTTGAAGCCAGGATTTCTTGAGAGTCCTCTGAGAAGGGCAATGATGAAGCCAAAAGGAAATCCAGAAATTCTGCAGAAGCCTTCCTGAGCACAGAGAGAAAGTTCCACGCCTCTGTCTTTAGGATTTATGAATAGCAAAAGATTGCCAAGGATGGTCTTGCCAGTAGATCTTCATTGGATATCCTTTTAATCAGATACAGTATTGAAAGGGAGCTGCTGCTACTCCCTCTGGTGCTGTGTAGGCAGTAAATATCCTTGGAAAAGTGTAACTGTATTTTACTCCAAGTAGCTATGTCTGAAGGGGGAGATTATGGAGAACTTATGTGTGATATCAACATAGAAATGACAGTTTGCTGTGTCCCAGAACCCTAAACTTTGCTAGTTAGTGTATGAAAGGAATACTTGAATAACTGCGTCTATGCTAGTCTCGTTTTTAAACCCACTTTTAAATATACTGTGGTGCTGGTTTTCAGGTAAATGTCCACAGAATTGCTTAGAGTTTAAATGATGACTGAAGCTGAATTAAACTTGCATCAACCCTTCACAAACAGAAATGTTACTGAACCTCCAGGAAATTGAGGCTTACCACAATGTTCTCTAGCAAAATGTATACAACTTATTAAACTATATTAAGAGCTATAAAAATGGCAATTATTAAGAAAAGGGAGAGCAATTGTGTCACTATAAAGTGAAAGCAAATCAATTGAGATATCATAGATATATTGATGGAAAATCAATATAAAGCAAAGAAAAATCAGACTGGAACTGGATGTCATTTCTGTCATGCTGTATTAGAGCACGAATGCCGAAATTCACATATACATATGCACACGCACAGGTATATAAACATGCAAAGGAAAGGAACCTATTATTTCCTTATATTAATTTATTTAATACTTTTTGTATGCATTTTCAAACTTAAACCCCCTGATTCCTTATGGTCATGCAAAAGCCTATTTTTTTCTGGTTTATTTTATTTATTTAATTTAATTTAATTTTTCGTTTTATTTTATTTATTTTATTTTATTTTATTTTATGTTATTTTATTTTGTTTTATTTTTTTATTTTATGTTATTTTATTTTGTTTTATTTTTTTATTTTATTTTATTTTATTATTTTTCCCCTTCCCCCTCCCCTTGCCCCTCTCCTTTCCTTTCCCCTTCCACTTCCTTCATTCCTCTCTCCCTCCCTCCCTCCTTCCCTCTCTTGTTCTCCCAACTTTTCTCTCTATTTCTCTCTCTCTCACATACATTCTCACATTCTTACTTTCTCTCCTTCCTTCTCTCTTTCCTTCCTTCTTATAAAATGGGCAAAACTTAATACAGGTGCTTGAAGACAACTCCCAAATATTATATTCCAAAGATATTTTGACTTTGTTTCAGATTTCATTGACAAGATAGGGGTGGAAATCTCAAATCATATTTTTTTGTTCATGTTTGACAAAAATCTAATAATACATGGATGGCAGCTGAAACATTCCTATCAGTTTTTACCAGTTTACAGATATTTCCTGTGCTCATAAGTAAAAGTACAACTAGGGCTTGTAAAACACTTCAGAGTTAGTCAAAGCTTTGGACTTAATCCTGTCAGTGGCTATACTGCTGCTGACTTTAAGGGAGAGCTGAGATTGTGCTTTTTTAGTACAGCTGTTTTAATCCAGCTTGATTTATACAGGAAATTTGTGGAGGAGGAGAACATAGGCTTTTGGGTGTGTTTTTTTCTTTCTGCCTACATCATAATAAATGCCATGCTGTCTCCAGTCTTAGCAAAGACTCCTAGGCTATGGCTGTTCCAATGACAGTATGTCCTTGAGCTCTGGTCCGTGATCATCTAGACTAATTATTACCCAGTCCACAGGGCAATTTTGACCTATATCAAAAAGCTGTCTTACACACAATGAATAGCATAAAGTTTTATTGTAAGATAGATATTATTTTTATTTTATTATTATTGGTCTTAACTAAAATGGCTAATTAAAATTACATCATCCCACATATTAGCATAACTGTCTATTTTAAAGAACACATTTCATATCGCAAGCATTTTGACATCTGAAAAAGTGGACAATTTGTAGCTTTAGCTAAGAGTTTAAAGTTCTCTACAATGATACCAGTCCATGACACTGTGATAGGAATTTATTACTGTTATTCTTATTCTTATCATTATAAAACCAGCGCAAATGCGTCTGTAGTCCAATTGCAGTTTGGCACCATGTAAAATGCAGTAGCATTTCAGAGCTTGAGAGGTTACTCCTTTTTTCCATAGCCATTATTGACAGAGTATGACTCTACTCTGATCCAGAGAACAGATTTAATTCTATATTAATTTGCTCTCTTGACAAGCTATTAAATATAGAGCTGGAAGCAGAAAAGAAAATAAGAATTCTATGATTCTGACCTCCACCCTCCCAGGATATAGAGGGAAAAAAATTCCTGTCTCCTAGAGATAAAAATTTTTGGAGAAAAATTGGGTGAAAAATAGCATTGATAAATGGGAGTAAAACAATCAGTGCAAAAAGCTTAAGCATATAGCTCTTCATTATGTTTGTGTATGAGTGGAGAACATTTCCCTTTTTCTCCACCTTCCTCATAAACCAGCCTACAAGCCAACAGAGACTATTTAAAGGACTAAAACCCCAAGCCCTCAAGCTTTCCAGGACAATGCTTTGCTGCTTAAACCTCAGGGAGAGCTTGTGCAAGCTGCCCAAATGAAAAACAAAACAAAGCAGAAAAAGCAATACATACATACATAGCACCTTCTGTCCAAGAGGATTTCAAAGCACTTTATGGTGAGGTGAGCTGATGCCAACCTCATGAAGTTTAACCATGACAAGTGCAAGGGCCTGCACCTGGGTTGGAGCAATCCCAGGCACAGCTACAGGTTGGGAAGAAAGGAGATTCAGAGCAGCCCTGCGGAGAAGGACTTGGGGGTATTAGTCGATGAGAAAATGAACATGAGCTGACTGCAGTGTGCACTTGCAGCCCAGAAAGCCAACCGACTGGGCTGCATCAAAAGGAACATGACCAGCATGACAAAGGAGGTGATCCTGCCCCTCTACTCTGCTCTTGTGAGACCTCACCTGGAGTATTGTGTGCAGTTCTGGTGTCCT
>JBCJKH010058744.1:0-17735 GCA_039877255.1 Loriculus beryllinus
GCTTGCCTCTGCTTTGGCCCTTTTCAGAGCACAGGAACATTCACAGGAGCTGTGTTGGCCCCTTTGACATCCCCTCCACACTAGCTGTGTTTTTACATATAATTTTCCTAAAACTCCTTTGTTACCATGTGAAATTTGGGGATGGAAATCAGTCACACACAGGCAATGGAAATGGGTACCTCTGCACCACATCACAGGCAAAAATCCACCTGGAACCTCTCAAAAACCAGACTTCAGGGTTAGGAAATGTAACTGCACCAGAACAGCTCCTCACTGGATAAACAGTTAACACAGATGCACTGATTCCAGGACCCTTTTTAGGACTGCTGTGCAGTGTGGACATGCCCGATGGGGTAAGCACAGAGCTGAGCCTTAGGACAGAACTCAAACATCCAGTTTTCAGCATTGAGTCACATAACCCCACCTGCAGGTGCTTTTGCAAACACTGTTACTTTGCTGCGTGGTAATGACCCATGTTCCTCATTATCCTTCCCCAAATGCTCCTTAACCAAAATGTACAGGGACAGTGGGGCTTGGAGATCTGAAGCTTCATGGACCTGAACTTGGCGCTTCAACGTTTGTTGTGGTTCTTTAATAGCTTATTCAGACTTGTTGTTTATGGGAAGCGTGAAGATAAGTGATGGGAGAGATAAGTGCTGTGGATGTAATTTGGATGAACAGACACATCAAACAGGGCCTGAAGGAACTGCTTTGTGTTATAACTGCTATGGCACTTGCACTATGTCCAAATGCTGTGCAGAGATGTTACAGGGCTGTACAGCTCCCTGGAATCAACAGGAGATTTTTATCTTCAACTTAGATGAGACCTGAATCACATTAGAACTGAGCGTGTGTGTCCTCAGAAGCACCACCAGCCCATTGGGCTTGGGTCAGTTACAACAGGACATGATGCACTGTTTGGTGAGGAGGCTGCCCTTAAACCACACAGCAAGAGAAACAGCCTGGGCAGAAAGATCCCTCTGTTACCTCATGGGTGGTAGGCTCAAGAGCACAGTGTTTTCAGGAACATTCTGGGAGGCTGGGGTGGCTAAATGTAGTTTCAAAGTAATACAATTTCCTTTGCAAAAGGGGGTGAAAAGTCCTTATTAGGAACACAGAGCCCAGCTTAGAGTTGAATAGAAAATAGTCTTGCTATATAAAGCACCATTGCCTAGGAACATAAGCACATGTGCATAAAGAGCTCAATTCAGCAGTACACGAGATGCTTCGCTGACCTGGGGTCTCCAAATTGTTTGCCTTGCTGTGCGACAGGAAGAGATGCATGGCTTGAAATCACTTGACAAACCCATTCTTTGGAGCTGCCTGACTTACCTTCTGAAGGGCAAAAGAGGGAGCTCATGCTGCAACAAGACGACAAACTATGCAGAAGTTTGTCTTCCTGACTTCCTTCTCAGGGCAAGGAAGATCCCAAGAACTCCAGCATCTGAAACTTCCCTGCTCTGGTTAGAGCTATCTGAGCATCTCCACAGCTGAGGGGGTTTCCATTGAAACAAATTTCTTTCAATAACCAAAAAAATGTGTGAAAAGTTGCCAATTTCATTGCAAGTTCTTGGTTTGGGGTAGCCTTTGGAGTTTATCTTTTTACTGAAGGTGCTCACTAGTATTTTTATTTCCTTCTTTCCTTCCTTTATCCTTCTCCCCCTATATGAAACACACCAACAAACACCAACCCAGCTGACAGAAAGAAATGGGCTTCAGGCAAGAAGAGAAACCAGGAAACATTTTGGAAGGTACTTCAGCAAACATCGGCTAAACCACTGAGAAAGTGGGTTTGGTTGCTTCTTGGAGTGAAGGAAGTCTCTCCACATGCGTGTTGAGCTGGTCTTTTGCCCCTAATGTTTGAATGCCCCATGCATGGTGCCTAGCCATACTTCCTCTCAGGCATCACTCAGCTTCAGCTATAGCATGGTGATGCGCTGGGGCACCTCTTCTGCGTGGCATTGCAGCCAGGGCACTTGTCCTGCTTCCAAGTCCTTTTCCAACTTCCTTTTGGGGTTTGCCCAGTGCTACAGCGTGTGACATCTTGAGGTCCAGACCAGATTAAAAATGAGCCTGTGCAGATTAAAGCAAGGAAAAACACTTGAATCACCACCAAGAGATGCATGCCCTAAGTAATAATTCTAGATGAATGATATTTATAAGAGAGCCAGCTCTGTGGTCAGTGCAGTACTTGTGCTGCTTTGGGGACAGCCAGCACCGCCTGTATCTGAAGCTTGCAGAGATTTGGTGTGCACAGCTCCCCAGCTTGTGCTTCTGTGTTCAGGCTAACATTACCACTAGCTAGTCGTTTCAGTTTGGTTCTCCATCTGAGGAGACCACTGTCCAAAGAGGGATAAAGGGTTCCTTTCTTCAGGGTAACATTTGGAATCACAGCCTGGGCTTTGGTAACAGGATACCGGCAGCTTCAGTTCTTCCGATAAGAGGGAATGCTTCTTTTCCTTGTTGTTAATCCTGGGAATGGAGATCAGTTGCAGTGCAGGTGTCTGATTTTCATTAAAATTGCAAATTGGACTGGAGGCTTGATCAGATAACAAAGACATCATTGAAACCATGTGTCTTCCTTCAGCAGCAGAACAGGGACAAGACAAAGAATTTCCCAGTGTGTGTCCACTTGTGCATATTTACTGCAGAGAGAGAGTCTTAATACTTTGGTCATGGGTGAATAAATAGCTTCTAAGAAACACCAACCCTATCAAGCTTGCTGCAGCTTTGGAGCAGCTTTTGAGCTGAATTAAAGAACCACAGTATTAGCCGTTTGAGAAAAATACAGGCTGTTCTCAAATGAAATCAATTAACTGTAGCATCTCTATGGTCCCAATTTGTCAGATCTTCCCTTTATACCAAAGCACTTAAGTGTTTTCTTAGCTTTAAGCATGAGCTCAAGTGCTTTGATGAACAAGGATGGACTTTCACACATGCTGCTGTCTTCTCCATAATCAAGGTCACGTGTTTTTTACTATGGGAAAGGGAACATTAGACAGAGAGTATCAACAGTCATTCTGTTTGGGAATTGTATGCAAGAAGCTTGTGTGGAGTAGGAAAGAGTGGGGGCTGATGGAATATACAAGATGTTTGGAAAGGAAGTTCCTCATGCGATGTCCTTTTGGCAGCTAAACAAAGTGATTTTGAAGCAAACACACAAACATTGCCTTTCCTAAGACAACATCTCCTGACCAATGTCACTGCGTTTATATGTCTTAATTATGTCTTGGTTTAAATCCTTGTTTTCTCATCCTCTTCTTCGTGGTAAAATACCAATGAACTTCCCTTAGTCATGATGAAGGGAGCAGCTAAACAAAGGTTCAATTCAAACCAAACTATTAGCTTGCAGGTATCTAGGACAGGTTCATCTTAATCCTTTAAGCATTCCAGAAACCATGATCAGGGAGAAAGGTGCTCAGCTGTGCCTACACAGAGATGTGCATTTCTGTTTAAACTCTGCAAGATGGGGAGGTTTCAGCTGCCATCTATTCAGCTGCTGTTTGCAGAGCTTCTGAAGAGGGTGTATTTCAAATGGAGCATGTTAAATGGGTCCTTGACATTAGAGGAACTCTGAATGATCTTATCTCACCATCAGTAGGGTTAGATGAAGCTAAAATGTAATGTTTATCCATTCACGGGTGAAAGAAACTCTTTTCTTGATGCAGGGGAGCAAGGATGTCCAATGTTAAAAACGTCTTATTTAGGGGCTCTTTACCAAATCTGCTCTGCTGTATGGTAAATGTTGCAGGAGGAATTCCTCAGGGTGTTTAGACAGCTCTTAGCTTAGGAGGGAAAATAACTGTTGACTTTTACAATGAGACAGTAATGAGAAGTTCCTCACGTCCTGCACACACAGTGAGCAACTTAACTTTTAAGTATAATTTGTAGTCCTTGAGTAAAACCTTCTCTTTATGGGCTGTTTTCAACACAAGTCCCATTTCATCTGTGAGGCAGCTTGCTTTGCTTTGGATGAAGGGCACGACATGGACAGTGCCTGCCCTCGTGGCTCTGGCCATGGGAACAAAGTCATGTATGGGCAGCTGGCTGTGATGTGCTTCGGAGTACCCTGGGTGCACACTGTGGATGCTGGTGAAAACTGTTCAACTCTGAGAAAAAGCTGAACTTTGCACCCCCAAAACGCTGTGAAAAGTCCATGAAATACTGTGAAACATTTTGTTTTCCAAGGACTGAGCATTATTTAAATATTACAGAAATATGCAAGGATTCTTTGGGACTCGGACACAATATAGACAAACCGATTGCTCTGACAGCTTCCCATGCAATAAGCACTCTGCATTTACTGTTCATTTTCATCCCTTGGTAAATGGGAGGTAATTTGAAGATATTTTCATTCCTCTCAGAGCATCACTTGGGATATCTGTCGAATCACTCAGCGTCACGATTCCAAGAAATTTGCCAGGATTATGTTTTGAAGTTTGCTTTGGATAATGAAGGACTCAAAAGGTCATAGATTATCCTAGGACATATCAAAACATGCATTAAGAATTTCCATGTTCTTGAACTTGTGGTAAAAGTCAGCCACATTCACTCAGTTTTGTTCAAGTTTAAACTCAAGGGACCTTATCTCTGCCTGCCAGTGTGTCAGTGCCTTGAGAGGGGAGGTAGAACTGCTCTCTGCCTGCATCCCATCAGAGGGGAAGTGAGTGCTGCAACTGGAGCAGGGATCATTTGGACTATAAAGCATGGGAAACCACTAGACCAAAATAGGACCATGTAGAGTTACAGTATTAACTAGTGCAGAGGAGCAACTATTTGGGCATCATTTGTAACCTTCTCTTATGGCAGTGAAAATCTGTCAGGAAATTGCTTCGTGCAGGGATAAGTCAGATGTGCCCTATTCATGACAGCAGGTGGTTTTCAAGGACAGAAGCTGAGCTGTGGGAATCAGCTGCTATTGTCACTGCAGGGAAAACACAGTTTGCTCCAGCTCTGCTTTGCTTATTGCCTAAAAGGATGAACATTGCAGCAGAGACGACATCACTATTCTCACTTTTTGCTGTAACTTAACAGGACTTCCAGCCTCTTCCACGTGCAGCAGATCACTGAAGGGCACTAATACTTTCCTTGCTGCCACCACATTTTACTAGCTCTTATATGAGCAGTACCTCTTTTCAACAATAAGGTGAAGGTGGCACATGTTGGCACAATGTGGTAGCTACCAAGCTGGTCTCAGAGAATGCTGGCATAGAAATAGATGTTGCAGCATGTTACATGCTGACCACTCATTAATTGCATCTGTAAAGTCTGCCCACCTCTCTGTTTCAGACATGTCAGAGGATCATTTCTAATCACAGAAGAATGGTGTCAAGAAGCAGATGAAATCATCACTGGGCAGGAGGTTCCAAGCAACAGAGACAAGAACAGTTGAAGCCCCTTGGCCAAAACTATCTGATGAAGAGAAGCGGGCCAGAACTCCATTGGTGACCCTGAGATTGTTTTGGCTTTTAGCAGCTTAAATAATCTCACCTGGCAACTCTGCTCTAAACAAAAACAGGGGGTTCATGGCCATCCTCAATGCTTTTGCTTGCGCTACAGTGACAAAACAGAGGGTCAGGAATGGAAAACAGATGTTTCAATGTGTACAAGAGAAGCAAGAAAGCAAATAGTGAGAGCACAAAGTCTGACATGAAAAGGAGGGTACCTCAGAATTCTAATGATAAAAGATCCATGTTAATGAAGCACAGGATTAGATAAACTGCTAATTGTTTTTCATGGCTGTTTTCATGGCTATAAAGTCTTAGTCCTTGTATCTGAATCAGACCCTTACTTTAGCGTAGCCTGCTCCTAGTTCATACAAGGATAAACTACTGCACGAGCGGGATTGCAGGAAAGTGCTGTGCTGCCAAAAAAACAATGCAAGATTAATTATTTGCCTGGCACACTGCTGCCAGGCTATGAGAAATGCTTCTATGTATTCTTTTAATTAAGAAGAGATTAATGAAGAGACCTGCTTTGAAATCAGAGCGATTTCAATACTTCAAAATCAGTTTCCATTTCAAGTTGGATTTCTAAACCATGTATATTCAGAGAGATTTTTAGTACTGTCAGAGCATTATGTAATTCAAAATATGTCTTTCCTGTAATATTTAGGCTATTGATGCACATTGGGAAATTATTACCACGAAAAAGAATCTAAGTGAATAATGTTTCTTTTCCTTCAAACAACAATACACATTCCTGAAGTGCATTACTTTGGACATGCTTCATTTTTGCATAGAAAACTGGTTGGTTTGGTTTGGTTTTCGCACCAACAATACCAATATCTAGATGAGATTCAATCTTCATCAAAGGAATGTGATATAAAACATGAAAATGAGTAATTTCCTCAACCTCTTTTTGTGGGATGCATACAAGCACACAGAACTCCAGTGAGATGGTTAAAAGAAATATTGGAATTGCCCTATTTGAAATGATAAAGATCATCTTGTTCTTTTTCAGCCTGTCTCCCTGCTATTCTTGGATGAGGACTAAAGGGTCTCAAAAGTAAATGTTGCATTGAAATCCATTGAGAAAAAATTAAACTTTTATATTATTTACTGGGAAAAATGATGATTCTGCGAGCTGACATTAAGGGACAGATTTTCAACATTATTCACCCATTGAAAATAGCTCCTATTGTTCCCAAGTTCAAAAGCCTCTCTGGTTATTGCAACTTTGTCCTAAATATGTGGCTGAACAGTTGGGCTCAGGCTCTTAAAACGCAGTTGCAAACACATGTGACTTGCCCATGCAGTCACCACCCGGCGCATGCAGGGATGCTGCTCGCACCCTCCGGCCTTGCCGCAGACACTGTGTTTTGTACTTGTGTTTAACAGGACCATGGGTCTGGCTGCAGCAAGAGCACAAAGAGGTTCTATGAACCCTCTTTTCTTCACCCAAAGCTGGACCTTAGCATGTTACTGTATTTCTGATGAGTGTATAAAAAGAAATGTAGCTGCTTTGTCAAACCAGCCAATGGTAGATGGAATGATAGAATGGTTTGGGTTCAAAAGGACCTTAAAACTCATCCAGTTCCAACCCGCTGCCATGGGCAGGGACACCTTCCACTAGACAAGGTTGCTCAAAGCCCTGTTCAACTTGGCCTTGAACACTGTCAGGGATTTGCTGCTTAAGGGCTTACTGAAAGACTAAAGGTTTCCTTGAGGTTGAGTGATGCTCTGTAGCTTGGGCACTGGGTCTTCCTGTTAGGTCCTTCCCCTCAGATTTCATCTTATCTTATTGTTCCGTTTCAGCGTATGTCAGACAGCAGTGTCTTATGGGGAAGCTGCTGTGGAATTGTAGGTTTTATTGAGACAGCACAAACTGTGATCACACAAGAGGCTGTGACCCCAAACAGGAGCAAACCCAGTCCTAGGCATGGGGCTGGAGGCTTGGAATGGCTCCTGACCCACCTCGACGGATGGTGGGAGGCAACTAGCACTGGAGCTGGGCCAGTGATCGACGGTAACACTTCACACATGACTTCTGTGTGAAACTGAAGCAAGATAAACAGGATTTGGTATGAATTTAAACATGACACTGGTTATATTATTTGGGAACAAAACAGTTGCATAACGCTGTGGAAAACAGCACAGCTGTTCAGCCTGGACAGGCACGCCAAGAGCCGCGTCCTTCCCTGCCAGAGGGATGTGCCTGCAGTCAGGGCTCCGTTCCACATCCCGCATGGTGATGCTCGCTCCCTGTCCTGGAGGTCCCAGGCAAATCTACTAGCCCCCTCCAATCTGGTTTCAGGAGTCATCTCTAAATACATACTTAAAAGACACCCCGGCTGCAGAGCCCCTTGCACTGGAGCAGGGAAGCTGGGTCCTTCTTGCTCTCAGCCTCTGATAAATGTGCAGAGCATGAAAATCCGATTTGCTGTGAGATTAGGGGAGCATAATCCCATTAACAATGACAGGCTCCACTGGTCCACTCTGCCGCCCACTCCGTAGCCCTGCACAGTGAGCAGGAGCTTTGATTAACAGCTCACTGCAAAGATAATGACCCCACCAGCTATGCTGGCATTGCAGGGAGATGTACCCTGGATGGAGCCTTAGGAGCTGGGCATCAGCGCAATCCCATGGGAGCCAGGTCTACTTGTGTGTGATGTGATGGTTGATTTAGGACTAGATTTGGTACAGTCCCCAGACACAGCGTCCCCATAAGTGTTAGAGATCTCTGAAGGACTGATTGCTGGATAAACCCCATCCTGAGGGATGCTTGTGCTCAGCTTTCCATTAATGGACCCCAGTTTGTATTCATCAAAGCTGCTTTGCGATGGGACAGCCTGCATGGAAAGGAAGAATGACTGGAGACTATCCCAATCCTACGTCAACACTATCAAACCTCTCCAGCTCACTTAACTCACATGGAACTTTCTGCCATTAAAGCCAATGTGCTTTAATGTGTGCAGTGCATTTTACAAAATATCTCAGAATTTTCCTGTTATTCTTTTCCTTTTATTTTTATATGCTAAAATTAAAATCAGCAGAGCAAATAGCTCTCATTTGCATATGAAAAAGGCACATCAACACGCTAATGATTACCTGCTAAGGGTGCAGGCACTAATCCTTACAGGAACATTCTTGAGAAGGAAAACTAGGACCCAACCATGGGGCAGGTATTACAGGCAAACAGCGCTCTCAGTGACAATAAAAAGAGAAGACTAATCCTGCAGGCGTTCTGGGAGTTCAAGTTTATTCACATTCCTTCCCTGGGCATTAGATCGAAATCCTTCTTTAATTAAAAACTGCTCCCATTCCCTCAGTGCAGCAGGTGCTGTGCTGTGCACCATGTAGTGTGCTTGTGCATCCCGCTCTCCCCATCCTCCTATTTCCATGAGTCCCACTAATCTCTCCTTGGGTACAATCCTCATGCAGCCATTTCAGGACAGGTCCTGTTTCCCCCCATGTATAGAGAAGAAAACAATCAAACAGGATGGTTTCCAAGGTGAATGTGTGGTCCCCAAGCACTAGGGATGCCTTTGTGAGCTGCACGTGGCCACAGCGCCCTTGCTCCGATGCTCTGCATTATTTCTTCTCAGAAAAACTCAAATACTGCTCAAACACTTCCCTGAAATGCAAACTATTTTGGAAGCTAAAGATAGCCCAGGCAGGAAGGCAGACATCGAGCTGACACTGAGCAAATAAATACAAGTTATGAAGAATTCCAAGTGAAAATAAAACCCTGGGGGGATGGAGCTGGTTACCGAAAACAGGGTGGGAGGCTGGGACAATGTCAAGCTCCACTGATAACTGTTGGCTCCAGCCACATGATGCTTTTTTGGGGTTGTGGAGCATCCACAGTTTCTGTTACTGCCACCAAATCATGCTGCAGGTAAAGGAAATCACAACACTGTCATATGTTGTAAGGTAGCTGGTCTTGGCACAACTTGTAGGCAATGCTGGTGGCTTTCACCAAGCAGTGTGCAATGGTCTGTGGTCTGCAGAAGCACCCTGAACAGGGTGAACTGGACTTTTGCCATCGATTCCATCCCAGTCAAGCATTTTTGGCTGCAGATGGAGGTCAAGTTCCTTTCACAGCCAAGACAAGCTATGGGGCACATCTTCCCAGGACTTTCTCAGCATCACTTTTTGGTCAGGTTGCTCCTAAAGTCTGGCCTAACTTCCAGGAGCATTGCTGCTGTTAAACATGCTTGTGCTGCTGTTTTTCCAGCTTTCCAGTGCCTTCAGGCACTGACATTTCTGAGTTTCAAAGGGTAAATCAGTCGGGAGAAACAGTACTCAACCCAAAGGATGCATTTTTCCAGTATCTTTCCTGGCTTGCTCTGTTCTCTAGATTTCAGTGACTGCAAGCACTAGGAACAGGGACTGATCTTCTTTAATCTTTATGCTATTGAGTGAGGATTTAACAAAATCAGGTGGAATTTCAGGAAAAAAACCAATACAGTCTGCAGAAACCACCCTCCTTTTCAACACACGAGCTTGTGTGCATGCACACACCTTTATCTACTTGTTGATGGTGGTAGGACATTGGTGCTAAGCAGAAGTTACTGCTAGAAATACTTTTATTGGGTTTTATGTGCTTAAGAAAACTGCCAGTAGACAGTGGTTTTCAAGGGATGCAAAGCAGAAGCTTCAGAAGAGGCACTGAAGTGCTAGCTGGATGCCAGGTCTTGCTGGTAGCTTGACATGAAGACTGTGGTTGAGTATGTAAATACAATAGCAGAAGAAGAGACCACAAGAGGATTGAGAAAAGATACTGAAGGCTGAGGAGTGGTTTTGCACAGAGGGCATCCCCCTGTCTGAGGTTTCAGCTGTGAGGTAGTTTTGTCTTGAGGGTTGAAGCCTCATTCTTTCATAAGAACAGTTTGGTTCCCCACCAAGAGGCTGATTTCCTTGGCTGAAGGGGATCACAAGCACTGGTTGTTGCTTGCAGGGGGATATTCATGGTAGTGTCAAGCTAAAAGCAGCCAAGGCAGTTCCCCATCACACAATACCGGGGCAGTGTGCTGAGCCTGTGGTGAATGTCTGCTCCCCTGGGTGGATAGGCTGTCCCTAGCACATGCAGTCCAAGGGAACAAGGAAGGATTCTCTTTTACAAAGAACTGCTGAAATGATGTAAAAGACTGGCACAACCACACAAGAAAAGTTCTCAGCCGCTTACCAGTGCTGGTAGCTGCCATTATTTTACTTCCTGGGGCTGAACCAGGGCTAATTTGTAGAAAGTGGGAGTAAATCCCATATTGAAATACCACACTGAATATTAGCTACTAGAAATGCCTTGATAGAAACGCTAGATAGAGCCACAGCAATCAAGAAGAATATGCCAGAGACGATTTCACTGCTGCAGAAGCTAATTAGCCTGATAGAGGAAAACACTATTATTAGTGGCTGCAGATACTTCCAGCCTGCCTTGTTCAATAAACTCCAGCTCACGGGTCTTGGTTTCCAGTGTGGTTTATTGCAGAGCACAGGGCCCATCCCATGATAGCATCCTGCAAATCCCAGGCTGGTGTCCCAGGGGATGTCAGCTGTGATGTGAGCCATGCTGCAGGTTTCCTGAACACCTTCATGCACCCACTTAATTTCCTTGGGCTCCATCTTTCTGCATCTTTCACCCAGCACTATAGGGGCTGGGGGTTATGTTCTGATACCCCCATGAGGAGAGAAAAACCTATAGTTGTGGTTTAATTCCTTGGGTAACCCTGGGATGCTCTTTAACAGGGATGCAACTCCAGCCTTTGCAGACTATATAGCTACCTCAGTTTATATTGTGGTGAGTAATAAGTCAATCCTATGGCCATACTGGAGTCATGGGAGTGACTTGCAGGTTGGGGAAGTCCATATGGGCAAGCAGCACCATACGAAGGACAAGCTCAGCTGACAGGCACCACTGGGTTTGATGGTCCTTCTGCAGTCTTTGACCATATTTGATTGTACAAATGTAGGTGTACATAATGGCTCGGCTCAACTTGAAAACCCTGGATGCAGATCGTTAGCCTTCTCCTATGGAGAAGGTTCTCTTAATGCAGCCAATGCTGCTGGGCAGGGACATAAGATCAAAGTTTGCCCGATGCCTTTCAAAGAGAAGCAGCATATCTTCTGATTGGACTCTTAAATAAAAGCCATGCAGCCACCCTTTGAAAATGCATGGACCCGAGTGTAAACACTGCATTATGCATGGAAAACACCAAGAGCAAATGCTTTTATCAGTGAGAGCAATCAGGGCTGGCTATTAGCTTAACACAGCACTAAGAGGACAAAATTTGGTCTGGTTGATGCAGTTGAGAGAAGTTATGAGGTGTAATGAGTTTTCCTTTTGGAGGAGCAGGATTGGAGTGGGAAGAGGGGCAGCAGAGGTGAAATGAGATCTCCAAAGGACATACAACCCAGCCTGTGTGGCTCAGTTATTCCCTGCACATCCTAGGTCTGCTGTTGCCTAGATTCTGCAAGCAGCTTCAAAAGCAAACAGGTGGTGCTCACACCACCCTGGCAAGAACATTGCTCTGTGCTTTAACACAGCCAATATGACAAAGTGCGAGCATCTCTGTATGTAACAGAGGATGCTTCCAGCTCTTTGCAGGTCAAACAGTTTATGTGAAGCAGTTTGGCAGCACAGTTTGGTGCAGCAGCTCTTGAAGCTATGGGAACCAGGATGTTGGGGTGAAACCACGGACCTCCAGAGTCTCTTCTTAGCCCTGCTACAGATGTTCTGCATGACATTAGCTCTACTAATGCAACGACTTCCATTCACTGAAGATGGGGCCCTTCATCTTTTCTGCTCTGGGTTCTCTCTTGGTAGGTGGAAAATGCTTCCTTTTCTCTAAGGGGCTCTCAGGATGCATATCTGTTCTCACCACTGAGATGCTCACAGGCTGAGGTGATGAGAAACCTATAGAACCAAATCCATCTCTCTCAGAACCGATGAAAATGAAATGGGAAACAAATGTTAGTCCCAGATTAGAATAAGTGCAGAGGGATTGCTCGCTCTGTTGGAAGAATAAAGAGTAATTCTGTGCATTTTGGTCTCCATTTGGTGTCAAACTGTACAGCTGTGAGTACTCCAGGGCGACAGGATAACCCATCCTTAGGAATACTGCACCTTCGGAAAAACGACGGTTTTAAACAATTTGGTCCTAATTGAAAGGGGTCACATGAGACTGACTTTTCAAAGTTTACATAACAAAGAGTAATTCTGTTAAGTAAAATGATTAATTCCTGTCATTGCACATCAAACGACGCGGTTACAAAACAGCATTGTCTATGCTCCCGTTGCATTGAAAGCCATTTTTCCCTCCAATTTCCCTTCCCATAACGCAACCTTTTGACAGAGCCTTAACTCTTTGGTGTTATTCAGCGGAGGAATTTCTGAATGGGAAATGAGTAGGCTGCCATGGACGTGTGAGATATGTTACACTGGTGTGGTGGCAGGCAAAAGACAACAGCTCTTTAGAGTGGTCCCAGCTTACCCAGGGACCCAGCACGATGAGAAATGTTTGCCAGCACAATGCGTCGGTTGTCGCCTTTCCTCAGAATAATGGGGCATTGAGGGAGGATTGTAACCCCAAAATGGCAAATTTTGCCTTTGAAATGCTTCCATGGTGTCAAGAACTCACAACAGCAAACGGCTGAGTAATGTGGTGCTTGGATAGCCTGGGAGAACATGGGAATCTTCACTGTGTGCTTACATGTCAAAGGGGTAGCATGCTAGCTCTTCTGAGACTGAAAAACCTATGGAGTCCCTGTGTGATAGGCGTGAATCTGATAGGAGGAGAACCTTTGAGTTTGGAGCTGTTCCCTGTTAAGGCTCTAAGGCCTCCAGCTTTGGAGGGGAGGCTGTATATCTTTTCCAACCCTAACTATTCTTGCTTCTATATCCATGTGGCTGCAGGGAGACCAGATGTGCATGGGCTAGAGATCCTTTGTTGTCCTCTGCACCAACCTGTGTCTGTGGGTGCTAGAAGACACCTGAACTCACTAGGCAAGGGGTTGGTCTTTGCTGCTGAATAGCACAGGTGGGCTGGGGAAAGGTTGAGATGCACTGGGGTGCACTGCTTTGCTGGAGAACCACGCTTGTGGCTTGGGATGGCATTAAAACCCATTGCTGGGTTTTAATATGAGGTCTCCTCCATAGTTTGGGATTTCCTTGTGTGAAGGTAATTCTACCTTTGCCCAGTCTGTGGAGTACAAGTGACTTTCCTGTGAGAACTTATTCTTGCTCACTTATTCAATATAAAGTGCTTATTTGCTTCCTTCGTGTTTTTTTTCTTATTACAGTCCCTTTCCTTCCTTTTCTCCAGCCTCCCCTTGGGTCTCTCCCTCCTGGCCTGCATTTCAATTCAAAGCCCTGTTGGAGTTTTCCATTCTCTTCTAGGGCTGAGTCACTGACTTTTGTCAGCCTCCCACCATGGATGGCAGAAGGGAGGGGGAAGAGAAAGAAGAAACAGACAGAAATTGCTTCAACACCAGCCAAAAGCTGCATAAAAAGGCCCAAATGTTATGGCATCTGAAATAAAATCAAGTACAAGCAATCCCTGCCAAATCTCCCTTGAAATGCTGGAAATCTGGAAGTGTTCAGCGCAGCTGAAGAGCAGCTTTCTAGCCTGAATGTCAGTGGAGGGGTTGGGCGCATATCCTGCTTCTCAGGTGGGATGTCCACGTTGCTGGTCTTTTTCAGGCACATCCAAGGCCTGCATCCCTTTCTGGTTGTGAGGGCATTTGGTCTACAGAGAGATGATGCCATGACTCTTGGTGGCCTGAAAACCAACATGTAGTAAAGCTTGAGTTAACCTCCCCATGGGCACATGGTGGAACACTGCAAAGGATGGTGCCCACCTAACCCACTTCCAGCCCCCATCCTGCCCCTGGCACCCTGATGGAGCCAAGGGAAGAAAGGCTTGGGTCTGCTGCTGCATTCTAGTGCTGACTTCAGCCTTGGTAATACAAACACTGAGCTTTGGACTTTGACTTTCATAGAGCCCTCCCAGCTGGTGACCAGGACACAAGGCATGCAACACAAATGCATCCCCTGTACAAATCATTCAGTACCTCTTTATTTCACTGCAACTGATCTCATTTCTAATTACTGAGAAATCTGCCAGGTCTAATTAATCTGTCTGGGATCTCCCCATGCTGAAATCAGACTCCTTTTTTAGTAGAGAGCTCAGCATGGCACATGGAGTAGAGGACTCAGCATGGCACATGGAGTCCCTTTTCTGTCAATGGGCTGCACCTCAGTGAGTACATTGGCAATGGATGCAAGGATCAGAACTGGAAATCCCTACCCACCGAGCATCCAAAGCTCCTGCAGCAGACCATTATATCTCCTGTTCAGGTGGAAATGACGGAGCAAAAGAATCTTAGTCTTTTGTGTGTACAATGAGAGGTCCCACCTCTCCCAGGTCTTTGCCTGAAGAGAGAAGTTGCTCCAAAAGGATATTCAAGCTAGATTTTGTCCCTGTTTTTGATGAAAAATAAGCCTGTTTTTCTCCACTATGCAAGTACTGATAGTCTCACCATCATGCCTGCTACTTTAAACACCAACCCCCTCTGCACCTATCACCTTGCAACATCATTTCAAGGCCCTGTGACAGACCTTGCAAGGTTTGCTTTATCGCACTTTGCTCTGATAGCTTGCAGAGTAGGTGAAGGTTCATTTCGGTATCTGTCCACTAACAGCTACTTTTGCCATAAAAGGCTATCACTGGTGAGTCCCAGCAGTTTTCTACACCTCTTGCTATAAATCTAAGGAGTTTCAACTACATTTACTTATTTATTTGTGCCACCAGCTAATCTGTTCTGTTGGGAAAGCAGATTTTGTATTGTTTGTCATTTCAGAGACATTTTTCCATCTCTTTCATGTGCTAAATCACAAGCTCTTTAATGCTGCAATCCATTTTTCTCCATAAAAGTGTTTAATAATGATAGATTAGATTGGCCCTTCTGACAGATTAGATAGGTTTTTTAGCTTTGGCCTTTGATGAAATTACAAGGGAGAGCACAAGGCAAGTAGTAAAAAATGTCCTCATAGTGAAAGGTTTGACTTCTTATCTTCATAGATTAGCACCCTGCCTCGGCAAACAGCTTCAAGAAAGCTTAATGAGTCTGTGGGGACTGGCTGTTATTGAGAATGGTTGTTCTTTGGGGACTTTAAGGGCAAGGAGCAGCCACTTTGATTTAATGAGTAAAAATATACTGTGCTGCCCACTGCAAGGGCCATTAAACAAAGGAGGTCATGGGCTTTCTTATGGCTGCACTTACATTGTCTTCTCCCTCTTTCTCTTATGTACACCTACCTTAAAACATTCTGAGAGATCAAGGGACAGCCAGTGCAATTAGGACAAGTAAAGGCTGGTGGTTTAAGTACTTGGTTCTGTCTGCGGTTAGGTCCAACCAGCCAGGAGAGGGATGACAACACCTGAAGTCTGGCTTACGACATGATTTGGCAAACCAGTGTGATTTCTGTCTAATAAAGACAAATCTGAGGACATCACCTGTCCATCTGTGGCTCTCCTGTGATACAGGACATGATATTATTCATGGCACATCAACATGGGCTCTCTCTGCCTGTCTCCATGAGATAGGAGATGAATACACACAAGTCGCACCCTCGCCTGTGATGTGTTATGCTCCATAGCTGTTACTAGTATGTAAGGAGACTGGGCACCAAAAGGATACCAAGTGAATGGGAAAGATGGAAACCAAAGTCCTTAATGTCCTTTTCAGCTGCAAATGTCTCGAGGACCTTAGAGGAAAAGGTCTTGCAGAGCATCTATGATGGACAAAATACGCTCTGAGAATGCCACAGGTCAAGTGTTTCCAGGAGGAGCAGGGATGTATATATCAAGCATGTAGAAGCTGTGAGTGAGACACTATCTAGAATCATATCTGTGTATGATTCTAGTCACCCATGTTCAAAGACTTGTAGCTGAAACGGATAGGAAAGCTGCATGATGAGAAGGCAATGGGGAGTCTGTCAAAGAAGACACTAAATAGGTTTGTTTAGTCTGGCAAAGAGGAAGGGTGGGAGGGTGGACTCTATAAATATACATTTGCAAAGCAAGGCCCCATATTTTTGTATTTGTTTTTGTTAGATCAGTTTAAATGGGAAACCTGATTTTGGTTTCTGAAAAATAAATGCAGTCGAGTTCAGTGTCATTTCCACATTGCAGCATCCTGAAATTGATCCATTTTACAGATATTTTCAAGTGTTCCCACCTCACTTTTACCTTATTTTCCAAGCGGACTGAGTTCAGAGGTAGCAGGAGGTGATGGGGGGACTGGAGAAGTGGGTCCCACCAAGGAGGAGCAGTACTTATAGGAGGTGTGTGGGACACACGGTCACCATACAGCCTACATACCTTGTGCATGGATGTGCTTGCTCCTCCACAGCCTTGTGGTCCACAGAGCTCATCTCCATGTGGCCAAAATTCCTGAGGTGGAAAAGGGGCTGGATGTTTGGTTGCCGTGGGAATCTGGCCATTTCCATGTCAAAGGAGGATGCTCTCTTCCTGTGTGGACTTTTCTGATCTTGTTGTTTCCTCCTGCAGCAAGAGCATCGCAGAGAGTATCTCATGGCAGTTCCACTGCAAACTATTGCCTTTATTTTTAATGAACTCAGAATGTTCTCTTTTCAGCGACTCAAAGCCAAAAGGACGTCCTGGGCCTTTGCATTGTGGCTCAGTGCCTTAAGGAACAGTCCTGTCCTGTAGGGGTGCAGGGCTCCCTTCCCTGTAGGGGAGGGGACCGGTTTTCATCTGGCTGTGTGGTGCAGTGCCCTATAGCAGTGCCACAGCCCTGGGGACCTTGTATAGGGCTGAGCTGGGCAAAGAGCTGCAAACACCATAGGGGAGCTTTATAGGGGAGTGCAGGGATGTGGCACGGACTCTCACAATGCACAGTAGGTGCCTTTGCCCTTTAGGGAGTGCCAGCGATTCTTGGGGGGTTTTTTGACCATAAGAAAGAGAAGATCAGCATGAAGCATGCACAGATTTCTGAAGCTGCTCTCATCCTACAGCTTCCACCCATGGAAAGGCTGATGGGGTGTCAATGCAGTATCATTTCTCTGCAAGGGAAAAGGAAAAATGCCCCATTGAATCAGAGCCCTTGTACCTCCCCAGAAAAATCAGATTCAGCCATCTCTCTGTTCTGCTCTCATAAGACCCCACTTGGAACAGTCTGTGCAGTTCTGGTGTCCTTAATGTAAGAAGGACATGGAACTGTTGGAGCAAGTGCAGAGGAGGCCACGAGGATGATCAGGGGACTGGAGCA
>JBCJKH010058745.1:2420-18908 GCA_039877255.1 Loriculus beryllinus
AACCTGGCCTTGAACACTGCCAGGGATGGAGCACTCACAACTTCCTTGGGCAACCCATTCCAGTGCATCACCACCCTCACAGTGAAGAATTTCTTCCTTATAGCCAATCTAAACCTTCCCTGTTTAAGTTTGAACCCATTCCCCCTCGTCCTGTCACTACAGTCCCTAATGAAGAGTCCCTCCCCAGCATACCTATATAGGCCCCCTTCAGATACTGGAAGGCTGCTATTATGAAAGGGCAGGTGTTTGCAGAAGGGGTGGTTCACTTGCTGACAGATAACCTGCTCTCTTAGGGGAAATAGCTCTCCTATCCACTAAATGATCAGTGGTAGTAAGTTAAATCCTGGGACAGGTTGGGTGGTATTTCCACTGAGGAAAGCAGAGGCAGTCCCACAGACAAGCATCAGGGAGAAAATACGACTTGCAGATTGCATCCTGTAGAAGCACCTGATCCCAAGCAGTGGCCTTCCAAAGAAACTCAAAATACTGCTCTTCAGTTTGGTCACAAACTAAATAGTGTTATTTCTGGAGAACTTTGCTTCTTTTTTCCAGTCTCTTCCTGAGAATTTTGTGGGTTTTTGCTAGTTCCCTGTTACCCACCAAGCAATAAAAACTGCTCGGTGCATATTAGCTCTTTGTTCTGTACATGTGGACGGAAGCAAGCAAGATTTCTTTGCTGCTGTCCCAAGCAGTCCTTGCAAAAACAGCTGCTATGATGTCAAAAGAAACAGTAAATCTCTGGCATAACAAAAGAGAATCAAAGTGACTTGAAAAAAAAGTTAAATCCGTGTTATTTTCCACATGCACACACTCCACAGTACTGTAGAAAACTCCTTAAGCAACAGAAATGGAAAGAGAAACAAAGTTTAACATTTCAGTGTCTTACTCAGCAAAGATTTCTGAGGAAAACAGATCAGCTGAAATAGTACACTTTGTTAGTTTTTCCATGTTCTTTATTCAAATAAAGATATGTGAGCTACATATGTTCCTGTTTAATTCGAAGATTTTATTCTAAATGCCTTTGATGTACACTCACTTGATATTTTTATTTATTAGTTATTGAAAAGAGTGACACATGTGGATAATGCTGAATGTGCTGTACATCAGTGCAGTATTTAGTTTGTAGAGATTTTATCAGAAAAGCAAGGAGTAGTGAGAGGAAATATCTTTTATTAGCTTAGCTGCCATAGTTGGGGAGGGGGGAGAGGAGGGACATAAGGCTAAAAGCTTTGGCCATTTTTCCAGTTAAGTCATTCAGTTTAATAAAAGATAGTACCCTCAAACCACAAAAGCTACAGCAATTACAATAAAAAAGCTACCAGTATTACAATACAAAAGATTAATCATTCAGGCAGACATGGCCAGGAAGCTGTGTAACCTCATTGTCTGCATCTTCCCCTCTGCCCGGAATAAAATATATGGTTATTGCACTCACACCTAACGATTTTGTTAGGAAAGGAGAGGCTGTAGTTAGTGCATTTCATGAGGTACATGAGTTTATCCAGATAGGACCAGGCTGTCTCAGCCCCACGTAGCAGGCGGGAGGATGGGGTGGAGAGCTGCAGTATAGCACAGCACATACAGCCAGGAGCAAACTCCGCTTCAAACCCTGAGCACTCACAACAAACCAAAATAAAGCCCAGCTCTGTGATCCTTTTTTAAGTATCAGGCTCATGAAAAGATGCAAGACTGAGTTTGAGTGACAAGGTTAGACTCCTCTTAGGGCAAAGGTTTGAAATTCCTTTACCTAATGAGTAATTGTATCATACCACCCCTGCTGAGCTGCTAATAGCAAATGAGAGACATCGTGGGGCAGATAGAAACTAGGAGTCCTTTCTAATTAAGTGTGGTCCTCTCTGAGTCTCTAGATAAAATCCACAATACTTTTTAGCCCATGCTTGCATACCACACCTTTTTTTTCTTTCAGTTTTCCTGCATCCTCTATCCCTTGCTCTGCAGGCAGAAAATTCCACTTGAATTCCTTTTGTGTCTGGTCATTCCATAGATTAAATCAGATCCCCTTGGTTTGCTATTAGGAATGCAATCATCTCTGCTATCAACATGTCTCTGGACCCTTCCTATTTCTATTTCCACCCTTAAGGTTCCATTGAGTCTTTTATGAAGCCCTATTTCTTTAATGTTTCTAAACTGCGATCTGTGAATTTAAGCATCATCTGGTTTATTATCTCCAGTGCTTTGCCTAGGCCAAGAAACACACACAATGTCATGAAGAGTGCTTGGTCCTGCTCTCAATGTGTCACCACTTCTCTCAGACTTCAGCTAGGATTGTGCAAGGTCACCTTGACTCTAAGAGCCCCGCAATGGCTGAGGTGCTCTGCAAGGACTGAAAGAGGCTTACCACAAACTTGCCCTGCATAACCACTGGTCTTCTTTGCGAATCATCTCATTTCTTCTTTGTGTCTTCATGAGCATTCCATTCTGCCCCATGCCTCCCTTTCCGCTCATGTCCCCCATGCTTCCCACCACTGCAGTACCAATAACCCTCTCCAGTGTCCTTCAGTGCCCCTAAATCTTCTGGCAGCACAAGCTGTGGCTGGCTGAGGCATGCCTGCATGCCAGCTGGCCAGCTAATGTGCATGTGGGGATGAGTTGGGTGGCCACCCTCAGTCCGAATAAAGGCTGAGCTCTGTCTGCATTCCCTTGAGGAACAGATGCTCCTCTGGCTCTTGTTTCTCTGCAGACAAATGGTTCAATCAAACGTTTGGAAACTGAACAGCTTTGAGCCCTCTGCCCTTCTGCTGAATCTGATTGAAACTGGAATTGTGCTGCAAAGCTCCTAAGAGTGACAGAAGACAAGCAGATTGTCACGCAGACAGGCTGCAAAAATCACGTAGGAATCATTTTCTTAGGAAATAAGGCTAAAAATCTAATAGCCTGAGTGGAAAACGACATCAGGGAAGCTGGATTTGGCTTCCTGATTCTGAGACTCAGCCTGTGCATTGCCATAAATAATGTTGCTGACAGGCAGTTTTAAATTGCACAACAAATGGATCAGGGCAGGGCTACTCCATGGAGCAGAGCAAAACACATTCCCTGTTCTTTCCTGCTTTTCTGCTCCTTGCTGCCAGATGCCTCCTCCTCCCTCTTCACTTACACAACCAAGTGTAAAGAGGAGTATCAGCACTAGCAGGCTTCTCCTGTCCTGAAGGCAAAATAAGTCCTTATGGTTGTTGAACCCCCATGTCTCCTCATGCAAAACATACTGGACTTCTATGAGTGGATCTCAGGCAGGTTGCAGCAATGCTGACCCTGTCCTCTTACCTACAGCCGGCTCCAATGCTGGTCTGAGTCTGGTTCTTCTGTGTGCCTTAGTTCTGGTGCACCTAAAACTTCACGTGCTTTTAGTGGCAGGCAATGGCTACTTACAAAGTTTTAAAGGACAGACACTAAAGGAATGAAGGCACAAACTGGACAAATAGACTAGAAAGGGAGGGAGTATGCCTGTGACGCAAAGTACATGGTGGATGGGGTCTTTGCAACAAGTTTAGCAGAAACCAGCGGAAATTTTCTGAGGTCTCTGTTATGCTCCGTCTTCCTGGCACCTCCACCGTGATGTGAAATGGAGCTGGTTTGGCACTGGAATTTTGTCACTCTTTAGATATTCGTATTATCTGCCTTAACAGGAGCCTGGTTTCCTAGTTCACTGTTTCTTTTCCCCCTCTGGAGACTATTTCTGGCATCTGTTTCCACATCATTATGTGAACATTGAGTGCAAAAATGTCTTTAATGTTTTAGCAAGACTCTACCTAGCTTTATCAAGAAAATACAAATCTGTAAATCTGTAAGATCTACTGTCTTTTTCCTTAACCATTTTCCCCTTCAGGATGAGCTTGAATAGTGCCTCATAACATGCATGAAAAACTCATGGTTTCCTCTCCCTTTATTACCTCCTTACCTGACACACCTGATTTGAAGCATTGCTGGCTGATACTTTATTTATATGCACTTAGATCCCAGTCCTTGCTGATGCTGATGGCTGTAGGAAAGGAGGGAATGTGGCACCTCACAGAATTCATCTCTAAGAGGTAAACCAGAAATAAAAGACCAGAAATAAAAGAAGTCAGATCTTAAGTCTCAGGCAAATTTTGCAAAGACCAAGTTAAACTCATTGGGATGTTGTAAAGAGACTTCAAGGATTTCAATGATTATTTTAAATTAAGCTGAAAAACAGTGAGAACTTCCAGAATAAAGCTTATATTTGGAACCAACCATACAATGGATAACTCCTTATTCTGCAGAGATAATCCAAGCACGGTAGTATGGGCAGATCAACATTTAAAACATTTTCTTTGATGAGCTTCTCCTTCAAAACTTTGCATCCCCATAAGATTACCTCCATCCCGCACGGACCTGCAGAGACCATTACCTCCATCCCTGCTCACAGAGACATGTCATACCAGCACCTTTAGCTGTTTCATGCAAATAATGTGGCACCAAGCAGGCGCACCGAGGGCTTTGCAAGCCTGCCACAAAAAAAGAGGGGCCAGGGATGGTCCCAAAATGGAGGCAGGAGGAGCAGGGCTGGAGTGGGGAGCAAGAGGATGGAAAAGCAGCCAGGGGAAGGGGTCTCATTGGGGGTCCCTAGGAGGGCTGTCCCTGCCAGAACTGCCACCTTGGTGCCTGTATCAGAGTCAGCAACAAGTTTGCCTGTTCTGAGCTGTGGCCCTGGTCACCATCACTGTGCCGTGCAGATGCTCTGCCCCAGCAGCTCTCAGCTTTGCTGCCTGCTGCTTTCCCTGGCACAGGCAAAGAACTGCTCCACATCTGGTTTGCCCTCACCCTGTCCGGTTGAGCTAAACCAAAAGCCAACCCCAAAATGTGTGCGTAAAAGATGTCCAAACAGCCATTTTTGAACTCCCAAGTGGGCTTTATAGCTTCTCTGCTGTCCCTGCCCTGCTTTAAAAGCATGTGCCGAGCTACAGTGTGTCCACAAAGAGAAACATGCCAGATCAGTAAAGAAGATAATTAAGATTTTATTAAAAACATACACCAGGAATGACTACTTAAAAACTGCCTCCCCGTGCGTAACTCAGGCTTTACCTTTTGCTTTCAACTCAGGAATGAGCAAACCACACAGCAAGGATTTACATGGAATGCCGATTAAGAAACAGCAGTTTCAAAGAAGAGTCTGAACTGCAGCATGCAGAAGTACTGATGGTGTCATTAAGCAGAATGGAGTTGCAAACAGACTAACTGCTTTGTTGTGTTCAGTAATCTTACTCCTGGCAGCAGCTGCTAGCCGATTCCCTGCTCTGCCCTGCCCCAGAAGTTTGTAGATGTACACAGATGTCAAGAGAAAATGAAAAAAACAATGGAAAATATTTTGTTCTTAATGGGAAAATATTCATCTCGCAAAGTTCAAAATGGAGAAATCACTATTTGCTTTTCCCTCACAAAATAGAAACACTTTAAAACGCAGATATGTGTGAAATAACCGCCCCCTCCAACTTTAAAGAACAAATTAGTTTTGTGGCATCTCACCAGGCTGTGGAATTTATGAAAACCACATTCCTTGGATTCTAAAACACTGGCCATCCCGCTGCTCTTTCAAATAATGTTGATTTTGCTGACTAGTCTCTCTGAGAGCCAGCACAGTTGTCTAATTGTAAGTAAATAATCTCAGAACAAATCCATGTTTGACATACTGTCATACTAACATTTACTGTTTTGCAAAAGGGATTTACTTCAAGGATATTGAAAAATTCCATTGGTGTTTAAGAGGAGTAGCAACTGTGACCCTCTATAAATTAAAATGCTTGACCCTGCTATACGATATAGATGATCTGAAGTATTTCACATGTTCGGATGAGTAAAGGCGGAAAAGAAACCTTCCTTGTGAAGGTGCAGTATTATGTTCACACAAACATCCGCAATGGCTGTGAAGGTTTTCAAGGACTAGCTATTCACAGCTGAGACTTTTCAGCTCACATGTAGCCCCAGTAGTTTCTTTGGGAATGTATAAGGTTGATTATAAAGGTCTATCCTTGCAGATTGTTTTGCTAGGAAAGGACACGTGGGCCACATTCAGAGATGCTATTAGAGTGTTCAAGAAGGACACCGTGCCACTGTAATGTCAAAGTTCAAGAGCTCCATGAGCCCTTTGGACCACCTACAACCTGAGCCTGCCAAGTCCTTGCATCCTGTATATTCAAGGGTAGAAGGAGTCATGAAACTCAGGCTAAAAGCCCAGAGTGAACAGCCTAAGCATGTCCCACCATGGCTCTTCTGAGACCCTCACAGGGCAGGCTAGGATCATACAGGGACTCAAGATCTAGCAGCCTCACTGCTCTAGAACATAATGCCATAGCAGTGGTGCTACCTAGGAGAAGTGCATGTAGAAAAGGGTTTGCTTAGCTGAGATGTCACAACTCTCCTTCTCTGTCAGTAGAAACCAGGACCTAGCAATATGGCACACCAGTAAGCTTTGAAGAGATCATCGTGCTCTTGAATAGGGACACCAAGTTCGCAACATAGGCGCAGCACTGTGCATGGCCCATGATGTCTCAGAGCCCTAACCTTCAAACCTTTGGGCCTCACAGAGGACTTGACTTACTAACTTCCAGGACAATGCAGGTGATGTGGTGTATCTGAAGTGCAGGCTCACCTCCAGGGATTACAAACCTGTACACATACATTGAATATCGTGGCCAAGTAATAGGAAGGGTGCTGGACTGGGGAATGAGGGTACCCAAATTCCCACCTCCCACTCTTTGAATGCAAGAAACTACTTTGTTGGGTTTTTTCCATCACCAGGATGAAGATGCAGATCCATGCCTCCCTTTGTGAAACTTTTTAAGAGCTGCGATTAATGTAGTTGCTGTTTTCATTTCCATCAGTACTGCTTACAGTAGCTCTTGCTTAACATAGCCATGGGAAGAATACATCTCTTTCTGTAATATCACAGTGTACAGCCTGCTTGAAAATGGGTGCAGAGCTCATACAAGTTCCAGTGATGAAAAGCACAGGCCTGTGAGCAGAATGACCCCAGCAAGATGGTCCATTAAACCAGTGCACTTTATTCAGACACAAACCAAATTCTGAGTGTGATGCAAAACTCCCAAAGATGTGTGCTTTGGCTTGTTAGATGTAGGCTAATTTCTGGCTTTTTTAAGAAGAAAGCTTGACAGATTCTCTAAGCCTTAGTCCTAGTGCTGAATCCAATGTGCCTCATACCATTAAGTGTAAGAAGGCATAAAGGTGACAGAATTTCTCTATTGACTTCAGACAAAGAACGATTTAGGATTTAAGCCTTCATATCATACTTTGCACATGGCTGAATACTTTGTTCTTTTTACTGTGTGTTTACTGTACATAATGTGACATATGCCTGTGACATATTTTCGTTCTAAACCCCTTAATATTCCTGTTAAAAAGAAGTGTCAAAAATGGCATATTGTGGACAAACTTAATAGAGATGTTAACAAGAAACTGTGACTAATGAAAGCCTTCATATTAGTTACCCAGATGTCTAATAGGTACTGCTAATAACAAGTTTGCATTTTCTGAAAGCTCAGATATTGAAGTACAAGCAATGACATGGAAGCATATAAAGTTATGTCTAAATTTTTGGCTCCTACAGGGAAAACTCTCTCTTTGGATTTGTGTACATCTGTTTCTATCTGCAACTAAAATCCAAAGAAACAGGAGCTGGAACAGGTTTTAGTGCTGATTCAATTGCTGCATGAAAAATCAGGTCAGTACTCACTGGATCAGTACCAATTTCACTATTTCTAGTCCAAAAAGTTATGATGCTTATTTTTAAAATGTTCTTGAATGGGACTGAGTAAAAAAAGCCAGTGTGTCAAGCCAGTTCTTTGGGGCTGGTGTGGTACCCATGGGGAGATCACTCATAAATGCTGCTAACAAATTTGCCCTTTGTGACCTCATGCTGTGAAGTTACCATGATAATTAAAAGAGTTCCTATATCAAATAACAAAGCCCTTTTTTGACAGTGGAATGTGTAATGTTTGTAGATTTTCCTCTCCAGTAAGCTGTCAACATTTTCAAAGGAAAACAGGAAGATGTCTAGTGGGGAGATCACAAGGTAGGAGTCAGGAGGTCTAGGTTTATTCCTGGCCCTGTCACCGTCACACTACGTGATGCACAGCTCCTCTCAGCTTCATTTTCATCATTTGCCACCCAGCAGTGATGTTTCTTACAGTCTTTGGGCTATGTTCTGGGTGCTTGAGGGCCATTGGGAAAGTGCTGGTGGCAGGAGATGTTCACAGTCATCTGGAGCTTCTGGGCACCTCCAGCAGTGTGAAGTTCGGGAAAACATGGGTTGCCTTTGAAAAACAAACGTGCAGTTTTTTGCCTCTCTTTAAAGTTCAGCTGCTTTGCAGGAAATATTAATCACTTTCCCATGAATGCTTGTACTGGCCACGAAGGTGCCATTATAATAGTTGTTATTTAATCCAATGTTTGTCTTAAGCAATAGATTTTCAGCAACAATCTAGTCATATTTCCATAGGATCCCAAATGGCTTCTTTTCTAGTTTTGTTTCTTTTTTGAGGCCGAATTAACAGTTACGTAATATAAGGTTGGTGGTTTTTTCCTTTCGCTTCATAAATGATTTTTTGTTAGGCACAGTAGAAACAGAGCACCATATAGCAGATTAAACTGAAGCCATCTGGCTTTGTGTCCATCTCATAATGTTAACAAATGCCCCACATCTAAAAGAAACATGAAGCACTATTTCTGTGGTGTGTTCATGTACTTTACTTTGAAGGAGCATAGCACATTCATACATATTTTAAATGAAGTGCATGTTTCCCCATTTTTTCCATGGAATTTCACTGCCTCTTTGCCTGTGTTTTAGCAATCTGGCCCTCTGCCTTAAAATATCAGAAACAAATTCTCACAGCCATGACCTTACTGTGCAGTACCTTGGTGTGGGCTCATATCGTGGAGCCACCAGAAGGCAGGTTACCCAGTCGTGACTGCAAGTAAACTATTTGACATGAAGGAAAAATGGAAAAAAACCCTGCAGTTACCACCAGAATGCAGCTGTGCTGTGAATTCATGACCTTAATTTACTTCGAACTAACTTGTTGGCTTGAATCATACCTGATGGGTTTACATTTCCAGCATGTGAGCATTCTGGATTCTCCCATATGAAAAATGTCTCTATGTTTGCTGGCATTTTGATATTGCTTGCGGGAAGGAAAAGAGCAGAAGGGATTTCAAGCTTAAATTCATGCTACTAGGAAAGTCTTGCAAATAGTCTACACCCAGTGTTCCTTTATGTGTGGTCTTCAAGACATCAGAAGGGAGGCTGTGAAACAATTGCAAAAAAAACCCCAAACACATGCACGCACTTACATTCCCACACATGCAAACAAGCAACCAGGAAAAAGGCGAGAAAACAAAACTAATCAATGTGGGTTTGAAGCCTGGACTTACTATTCTGTTGTAGTGAAAACTGGCTTGCCAACACTGTGTGAGGTGATCATTTGATTTTTTTCTCACCCCAACCCATTAGGTGGTACTTCAGTAAGGAAGGCTGATAAACGCTGTCAAACACCTTTAGTGAAGACACAGCTTTTACCAATATATGGGGTTTTGTGTTCACACAATAAAAGGAGTTCACAGAACAACATCACAAATACACAGAGTTTGTGGGGATAAATCTGTCAGTTTGGAGTGCTTATTTTTATGGTCCTTTCTGAACAACAGAACTTTACAGGATGATTCTGGCCTTCCACCGCAAGGAGGTAGGCCACCTTTGATGAAATCAAAGGTCTGCTTGGAAGTGAACACAGGCATCTCTGTAGCTGCAACTGTATTCTGGTTTGGAAGGAATTGCATCCCTCTTGGAGTCTCCTCCAGGAGTTAATATCTGCCTGGTATATTACCCAGTGAATTGCCCCTCCTGTGAGCACAAAACAGACAGGCAGTGTCCAAGGACTTGTGCTGCTGCAGCTCTCTCCATCCCTCCTCTTCCACCTCTGGAGGAAACTGCAGGTGCCAGATAGCAGGAAATACATAAGAGCTTCTGCAGGGAAGCTGTCTTGCTCTCTGCACCCCTTCAGGACCAGGACTGACACAGCTGAGCAAGAAGAAGTCCATAGGACAGCCAAGCTTTAAGTCAAATACATTAATTAATGAAATGTTTATATATCCAACTCCTAATTCATATATAGCACCCACTTACAGAAACACTTCTGAAAATTATCATTTGAGCACTCAAAGGACGAGAATGGCTGGGAATCCTGATGCCTGCATGCACACATGCACACGTGCTTAGCTGATGCAACTCTGCTGTTACTATCAACAGCTTCGCTTCTTCTTTTCCATGACCATCTGTGATTTTGACTCATGTACTCCAAAAACACACAGCTTACTCTGCCCAGCTATCTAAAATTAAATATCTTAGCTGGCTTTTCCTTACTGTGGTTTCATTAAATTCTGTCCTCCTTTCTGCTGTTGTGACTGGTGTCCTAAGACAGAGAAGAACCCAGAGATCTCATCTGGTGTTATGTCCATGTAGGCTAATGCATTTGTGAGAGCATTGAAACCTTCTGTGCCTCTGCCTGAGACTTTCTCTTCTCAATTGTGGTGACACAAGTGTTTTCTTTGCCATTAGTTCACCATGTGGGAATCAGTGGCTTAACATGCTTAACAGTGCAGCAAAAGTTTAGAATAAGCTACAAAGCTTAATGACAAAAATATGTCTAGAATCAAATAAATCAAAATCTTACTTTTGGACTGGGTTTTGTGGGTGGAAGGTTGCTCTTGCATTTGATTTTAAAGCCTTCATTCATTGCTGCAATAGAAAGCTATCTGCTTTGTTTCTAATTTGGTAAACATGCAACAATCTATAAAAGGCAAAACCTACACTAACCATTAGACAACAAATTTGTTACCTCTTTACTATGTAGTTCCTTTATCTGAGATTTTTTCCTAAGAGTATGTGATGTTTACAGTTTGACAGAAAGCAATGTCTTTTACTCATCTTTGAGGGCTTAGCACCAAGGGGGCCCATCAAATGGGTGTCTCTTAATCACATAGCCAAGAAGTTAAGCTGGAAAAGATGATTCTTTTTAGCAAAAACTTACAAAAATATGTCTTGTGGAGGCCTCCCAATATGATGTCATACAAAAAATATATATAAACATAGGAATTATTCAGTGAAGTTTTGCAGTCTTGACAAACTACGCATTATAAGATGGATCTTTTTTCTGAGAGGGAAATTTAATCTTAGTATCAGAACAGAGCCACTTTCAAAGTCAAATAAGTGAAAAGGGGCTGTATTTGTTCATAAGTAGCTAAGATTTGTACAGATCTTGTTGCAAACTTTGCAAAAGAAAGTCTGTTGAATTTTGCATCAATGTGTAGAGAACTGCAGTAGAACCATTAGGACTAGTAGGAATGGACCAGGTCATTGTCACCAGCCTAAGAAAAAATTCCAGGAGTTGTGGGGAGGACTTCATAGGTGGCATCCTGCCAAGGAACCCCAACCAGACAATTTGGGTTCTCACGTGTGGATGCTTGAATGCATTCATTTGGATTATATGCAACTTCGATTGAATATGATTGTCAGGATCAGAGTATGAGTACAAGAGAGTGAGTATGTGCGAAATTTGTTTGGTTTTTCAAATAAACACATCTTCCCCTCTATATTGCTTTGCCTTCATCTATGCAACATTATTTCCTACAGATGTATGGGAAATTCTGACTTTCAAGCAACTTGGTGTGTTACTATGAATCAGCAATCACTCTGCTGCCTGCTTGCAATGAGCACAGGCAGGTTCCAGCCTCTAATGTGCATACAAAGAGAAGTTACACATCCAAACCCATCATATGTTTGTTTAACTGTATTGGATTTGCACAGCTTTTCTTTCTGCCAATATAATACAAAAAAAGAGAAAGGTAATCCTCTCAACATGCAGTGAAATCCTGGCTCTCCTGAAGCCAGTGGCAGATATCCCGCTGACTTCAGAAGGGCCAAGATTTAAGTGATGGCTTCTGGTCTGCTGAGCTGTTGAATGTGAAAGTTTAAAGAGAAGGATGACTGCAAAAGTGCTGCCTAAAGGAGCTACCACCATCAGAAAGGCAGAAGTTATAAAACTGAAAAAGAGGATCTTCAAAGAGCATTTGAAGTTCAAGCAGATATAATAGCTTTAAAAGAACTAAACAATAATACCTGCTCCTATAAGAGATGAAAAATAAATAGAATCTTTTCAGTTTACTTCAATGGCAGCTCAGTTTGCCTCTCATGAAACAAGCAGCAATATCTACACCTATGTGTGGGCATGGCCTTGAAATGTGTTCATTTTCTTAACACATAGGTTTTAATAAACAGCCATCCTGTCTCAGAATAGTGCCTAAAACACTGTCTGTCTTTCCCATCAGAATATTTTCCAGTGCAGTAGCTCTCTTTTCATCAACACTGAAGCATCTTAAAATATACATTGTATATGTATATATGTATTTGTTGATACAAACGAACTCCATCCCCAAAGGCTTCCAGCACAAATGTTGACTATTTCAAGAAATTAAAATTCATCACACAATATGAAAATTCATTTTGGCATTCCAAAATTATGCTCCTCTTTCTCTTGCATGAATTTTGAAATCATTTCTATAGCTTATGGTATGTCATACACTATTGCAGTTGGCACATGACAGCATACTGCAATACAAACTAACACCATAGCTGAAATATTTTATTCCGTTACTGGGTGGCATTATCTCTTCAAGGCATTACTGTGTGCTGCTTTCTATCACTGAATGAAACCTATTTCCTTGATCACAGTGGTTTTTTGCAAAGAGCTGGTATGTCACTCCCATCCAAGTATTTCCTGTTTGTATTGGAACTGAACACTCTGGTAAATTGTTTCAATCCAGCAGAAACAGGGGACAGTTATATCAAGAAGATAAAATGTTCCAATGAGTGGTAAACAAAAGCCAAATGTAATGACTTTTTAAAACAGTACAATAGAATATAGTCCCGCTGAAGTAATAAACTGATTTCAGAATACTAAAACCAGCATAAATAATACAAATATAAAAGTGTAAAACCAGAAAATACAGCAAACAGCTAAAAATTTTATAACAAAATTTCAAACTCCAAGATAAAATTTACAATTTTCTGAATTGATAGTATTTTTTAAATTTCTGTACCATGGGGTGTAGGGAAAACAGATTCAAATTTGTCTTTTGATTCAGAATGAAAACAAATTTTCAATGGCAAAATTTCCTGAACACAGAAATTCCATGTTTTGATCAGAACTGGTATTTGTGCAAACAGGTTAGAAGAAAATTTCTCTTTTCTAAAAGCACCACATGGTTGTAAAACAGCATGAGTCTGCACAAGCATTTAATTAAAACTGTTTAAATTCAGAATGATATTAATAAACCATGAAGGAATTCAGTCATTGTTCCAATATCAATTCATATTTCATCACCATGTACAGTATAAGATTATATATAGATTTCCTAATAGCCAAAAATGCTGCCCATCAGCATAATCAGGAAGCACAAGTCAAAGTAAAACCGTGTAATTATACACAAACCATTTATGTTCAGTCCTGCCAAGAAAAACATTAACAAGGGTATTGCCTGCATGTCCAATTAATTCCTGCAGAAGGCTTAGTGCACTGGACCATGAACGAGGCTCTTCACCTGCGATCTGTGAGCTCCCAAGCCCCGCACTGGCTGCTCTTCTGTCCTGGCTGGATGCAAATGACATCGGACATCATTTGCTAACGGGTTATAGAATGGTTAAAATTGTTCAGTTACCAGAAAAGCCACAGTCACAGCCTATCAATCAGCAACAGCAGCAAGAGAGAGTTATCAGTTGTAAGGATGTTCGGCATGACCAGCATAAAGTTGCAATGAAATCAGCAAAAACAGAGACTTTGATGTAAAATTTAAGATGTCACAAAACAATGCACTCAGTTGAGTTCACCTGGACACATAGAGGTTGTGAAAGAAGCTTTCATGTTCATTCTTCGCATTTACTGTTAGGGTGATGAGGCACTGGAAGGGGTTGCCCAAGGAAGTTGTGAGTGCTCCTAGTGTTTAAGGCCAGGTTGGGCAAAGCCTTGGGTGGCATGGTTTAGTGTGAGGCGTCCCAGCCCATGTCAGGGATGTTGGAACTAGATGATCTTAAGGTCCTTTCCAACACTATTCTATGATTCTATGATTTATTATTTGAAGTCTTGTTCTCACAAACCTCTTTAGATTCAGAGTCACCTTTTGATAAAAGCACCCCATTATGAGAACTGCCACCACCCTGAAAAAAAGCTTCCAGTGATATAAACTGTTGCAGCTTACTTGGTTAGCAGAGATTGTATCTCAATGCTGCATTCTTCACACTTTGACTCCACCATAAAAGAAATCCATTTCAGGATTTCTTGCCTCATGATCAGATGCCCACATAGTTATGTCACTGAATGAATTCATCTCCTGCAGTATCACCTACTACATCAGTTGTATTTCTGGGACAACTACCAAAACCAGCAAAGAAGCTCCAAAATGCAGAAAATGAAGGACTTACAGGAGCAGTCTGCTTCTAGCTAGATGAAAGTTTGATCATGGCCACATCATGTACACAGGACTATGCATTGAACTCGATATCAGTGCAGTGAGGATTTTCAAATTTCATGCATTTAAAGTTGACTTGGGACTGGAATCTATTCTGAAAAGACACAAGGAGGGTTACATACGCTGTGTTTTTCCAAATAATTTATGCAAAACTCATGATTGTGATTCAGCTTAGCTCCAGCTGTTCCTCACAGATACCTAGTATGCACAGCAACTGCATTCCAATTAGTGGAAATTGGGATGTAACTGACTCCAGTAGGTCCAAGATGATATTAGTGCTCTGCCATCTTTCTAAGTGTATAACTCTCCTCACCCAAATGAAAACCTCCAACACATTAACAAGATATTTATTGTGAATGAATGGGAAAGTGGGGTTTACTGTAATTATTTTCTTTCCTAAAGCTTGGAGCGAAATGTTAAGGAAGCGGGTGCATAGGCAAGCCCCGATGAGCACCCAACTGTACAGCTAAAAAGACTAGCATGAGTGTCCCATTGGAACTTGGAACATTTGTCAAGACAGGTAAGTACCACTCTCTGAATGCCTGTAGGTATTTAGAGCCTGTCTGTCCGTCAGTTCATCACGACTGTTACTTCTGAAGGATATTAAAAACCTTTTCTGAACTTTGAGATTGCACTTCCATGTCTCTTTCCTTCACCACAAGGCTACAAAAACGGCTGAGGCATCATGAAGAGTTACCAGAAAGCGCTGTTAAGTTTGAAGGAGCTGACTCCCTGCAGGAGGGGGAAATGAGAGGTGACTGCAGTTACGGCCAAGGTTCTGCTTGCTGACTCTGATTTCTGGCAGCAGCACAGTTCCTCTAAGGCAAGGTAATGTTTGTTCCTGTAGCCAGCAAATACAGCCAGTTCTCACCCTCATCCCTGGAGGAACCAAGCTGCTGCTGAATCAGGGTTACACAAAGATGAATGAGCCCAACGGGAAGGGGCAGGGAAGCAGAGACAGCTCACACTCATAAAATGAGAAACACAGAGTTAGAAGAATTATAGAAACCATAAAATCCATCTGCACTTTGGAAGGTCCTTCTATCCTCAGAGCCTGGGAAGTCCTTCCCTCCCAAGTAATTCCTCTTTTATATCATCCAAACCTCAAATTCCTCTCTTGAAATGAATGTGGATGCTGCTATATTTCCCTGTGGTTATTGCTGAATGACTCAAAACTTTTTCCCTCCCTTTTCCTGTGAGACCAAGGGGCTACATCAACCACCAGCAAAATTCTGTATTCTGTGTTTTATTTCTGTGAAAGAAGCAGCATCTGAGTCAACACGACATGAAAATGGCTTATGCATTTCAGCTCTCTTTAACTGCAAACACAAATACTATCAATATGTAAACAAAAATACAATAACATAAATTTAAGCTCTTTGGCTGGGTCGAGAAGGCTTGCAGGGGTAATCAAAGTATACACAGCTCCATAGCAGATTCACTTGGGTGTGCTGCCTTTACTACAACATACATTATTGCTTCTATGAGCTTGGCCAAGGCAAACTGTCTCAAAGCATCCTTGCTGCATTGCCATAAACAGTCCACACCTAATGTACACTAACCAGCCACATCTTCAGCAGGCTTTTCCTAGGACTTGTCTGGTAAGGTCAATGGAGAGAAGATCACTACCAGGAACACTTCACAGTCTTCAAGCTGGACCCACTGCTGAGTGTAGCAGTGCCAGCAGATACAAGGCTGAGCAATGACTTTGCCTTGGTATTCACCAATGAGGTCTCTCGGACCTGTGTGTCTAGAAGCAATGGTAAGGGAGAAGAGAAACTCAAAAAAGGGCAAAGAATTGATCCAGTAGTTTCTTGGGAAACCGTGATGTATACAAATCCAAAACTAGATAGGGTTTGTGCAAGGGTCCCAAAAGACCTGGTTTACGTCATTGTAATATGTCATTGCAATATGTCA
>JBCJKH010058746.1:3999-25297 GCA_039877255.1 Loriculus beryllinus
TACAACAACAAATGTACTGCAGTCCAGACCCGTGGATTCTTAGCCGTCACGGCTAAGTGGGTATAAATGAGCGCTCATCAGAACAGGCAGTCTAGTTATTAGCTGAATGATAACAGGACCCCCAGGGTACCAAGGACATCCTTTTGCAGAGACTGCACCATAGCTTTTGGCTCTGCAGTTCAGACAGACACAGAAGCAAGATTATCGCCTCATAAAGCAGGGACAAAATCCTATCTGAACTTTAGCATTGCCAGGACGATGCCAGCATCAGAATAAGCTCCCTTACAGAAGGTGACATTTACACGCACATACAACAGCACAAAAGTTTATGACATCAAGATAGCGCTGCAATTTAGAAGCAAGTCAACCCCAAAAAACCTCTTTGGTTTATGATTGCTTCACATTTCAACCTGGCAGATGGAAGGAACACCACAAAGCAAACATGTCAGTTAAAACAGCTAAAAGCATAATTTACAAACTAGAATCCTCAATCCAAATTCTCAGCAGCTATAACTCAAGAGCTCTACAGTGTGCTGATTTCAGCTGGCTACAGATCTGACCCAACGCATTTACCTGGTACAACCATAGTCTTTGGCACAGAAGCAGACACTTTGCTAATTCTGTGCAAGTTTAAAGCAGCAGGTCCTCCCTGGGAGGATGCAACTCCCTAGCAGTCAGTTTAGCTGAAAAGGGGGTGGGGTGTGTGTGGGGGGGCATTTAAAAGAATGCAGTGCTTGTTTTACAGGTCCTAGTTTGGCTGCCTCAATCAGTAGAAGATCTTTTAATCCACAGAGCAAGGATGGGATCGAACAGAGCACCTGCTGCAGGCCCTCAGCTCAGCCCTTGTGCTAGAAGGGGTGGCCAGGCTGGGTCCACCTCTGACCCTGGCTACTCAGAAGAAAAATTGAGAGAAAGGCCCAGAAAGCAGTAGTGACTTGCACACCAGCATCCTGGGAACTAGGAGCATGAAGCACATTACTTCTAGGCTGTATTCTAAAAGCAGGGAAATCTAGTACAGAGGAAATTAACTGGGGGTTGGAATCTTTGCTCACAAGACAGAGACAATATATCAGTTGTTCACATACCTGATCAAACAGGGCTTTCCAGTGCTGAGAGGCAATGCGTAAGGGAGGAAAAAGAAGAAAAAGAAGGCATAAGAGCAACGACATTAACATGCAGTAAACTGTAGAAATATATTCTAACATAGAGAAATAATCAAATGATTTAGTGCCATTTCCAGCATCCTCCTTCATCCCAGAATCACCTACCCTTCCGGGGGAGGAGGCAGGGGGAATCTACCAACCACAGGGAGAACAGTTTTCATCTACAAATCCAAATTACGATGAACTCAGAACATTCATGTGTTAATTCTGTTTTCTCCCACTTTGTCTACTTGCAGGCAAGCAAGGAATAAAAGGCTTTTTTACTCACAGGGATCAAGAAAGCTTGGTATATATTGAGGGGAGGGAGGAATTAGCAATGGGGTTTCAGATCACTTCCTGAGATCCTGCCTTGCTGGGCTGTCTGCTGCCTGCTCCTAACTCGGGTAGGGACTGCAAGGTCTCTGATAACCCACCAGTTCTTTGAACCTCACATGTCCACGTCTGAAAAACAGGTAATTCCTCTCAGGCAAAGTGGGAGTGTGCATGGCTGAAGAGAGCCCATTACAAGAATTTACCCCACACACTTCTGTTCTAGCAGATCTGCCTTAACAGCACTGTGCAGGAGGAAGCTGCATTTCAACACTGTTGATCATGTGAACAATCTGCAAGTCCTTGTCACTTGGGAACAGAAAAAATAATCTGGCAACCAGCTCCAATTTATGCTTTGCATAAAGACCAATATCAAGTCACCACCTGGGCCCAGGCTTGCTGCCTCGCTGTCCCATAGGACAGAGAGGATTCCTAATTAATTTTTCCCATCTCTCTTGGATTTGGGAGCCAGCTAAGAAGAGAACAACTTCCATGGGGCAATAGTGGGGTAACCACTGGCTTGGGGTCCCCAGAAAAAACCTTGCACATTCCCGTTTCTCCAGCACAATTTGTTTCTGCCCCATTCACCCTGCCAGAGAGGCAAAATGAGTAAAACAACAAACACGGGGCTGAGAGAAACAAATCTCTCTGTTCTATATGCAAAGCAGGACTCTGGTGAGAGTCTTATCTAGTCCTGGAAGAACGTATCCTTTCATATGGTAGGCAGATCTAAAGCAGAATTGACTGGAGAGACAGTGGAATATGAGGCCAGTGAATTCCATTTAATCAGTTAAGTTGTTGGCTCCCCTCCTCCCCGTGCCTCTATCCATTTATAAACTCCCATTTATCATCGTAAATCAGCCCAGCACTTTAAACAGAACATTTGGGGACTGCCTGAATCCTGGCTTTGTGGAAGGCTGCTCCGAGAGCTGTAATGACATCATAGCTGAGCTGGTGCACACTGACAAGGCTGTGACTGCGAACCGACACTCTGTAACATTTTTGTGGTTAATAACACATAAAGAACTGACCTTGAGTCAGCTCTTGCTGGCCAAGCCCAAGAGCTCACATCAAGCTTTCCAATGTAATAACAACAACAGAAACTCAACCCTAGTGAGGTCTCAAGAGGGCACTCAGGTCCTAGCACAGAGCAGTTTGAATGTTTGGAGATGATGCTCTGTAGCCTGTTTCAGCAGGAAATCTTGGTCAAGGAGGAGGGCATTTACACCACTTCCTGCTCTTCACTTGCAGATGATACCTGATACCTCAGGTTTCTATCACATCATCTATTGCCAAGTCTCAGCAGCTTCCCATAACCAATGCAACTGCAGGCTCTAGCCCAGTTTTGTTGATTGCAGAAAACAAGGTACCAGACTCAAATAACAGTGCAGATCCCAGCAAGACACTGCAAGCTGGATCAGACCAGGGCTGTCCTACCTCAAGGTCAAGCAGCAAGTCGGTAGCAGAACTAGGCTGAAAATCTAGATTTCACTGAGGAAAGCTCATGGTCTCTCTGTCTCATGAGCCCAGTCCTGCCAGGCACTCAGCACTTCAGCATCTTCTGTGCCCCTGGCAGGATTGAATTGCTAATGGATGCACTCATGCAGAGGCTGGAGTAACTCCAAGGGGTCCATGTGTATCACAGCAGGAAATCTTTCTTGTAGACCATCCAGACAACCACAGAAATTGTCAGGGAAAGAAAGGTCACAGTCTGAGGTAAGCAAGCACTGGGATTTGGAAACCTGGCCCGTGAAAGCTCCTGGAAAGCCACCCTTTCCAAGTGAATGCTACACATACCCCAGGGTCAGGTATGCTCCTCTTAGGGCTGTCTGGCAGTGCTGTAGCGGAGGTCAAACTGCATCACACGTTCTCTCCTGACTATACAGCGCTCAGGATACAGCCTAGGGAATGCAGCTCTGCCAGGCAATTGCACTTCCTCTGCTACCCTCTGGGGGGAAAATCCAACAGCATCCAAATTCTAGGTGATTCAGAAGGAAGGGCTGGGGGATGAGGAGCAGACACTGCCCTAAGCAGCCCCAGTGTCAAAAAAGTAGAGTGAAAGGGGGATGCACCATTGCTAGAAGCTTAGTTCCAGAGTGTCCCTCTCAAACTCCTGCAAAACCCGAGACAGAGCCCGCTGCAGAAAGACATTTAGTATCACTGCTTCATGCCTTCATAGGCAGAGGCAGACTGCACTTTCCTCTGCAGGCTGAGCAGTTTGCCTAGTCCTGAACCCAGCAGATTTTTCTGGGAAGGAGAGCAGCGGGCAGTGCTGGGATGCACTAGGACTGCAGGATCTGCTTACGTTCGCGCCCTCAGACAGGTGCACAGCGAGCTCCTGCCTCCGGGACCGGCAGATGCAGAACTACTGCCTCAGCTCTGCAGGCTTTGCTGCTCAGCCTGGCCGGAGCAGATTCAAAGCACGCAGGACCACTTGGTGTCCTTCTAGGCTGGATGAGCAGAGGCAGAGACCGGTGCCAAGTTTTCCCACCCTCAGGTGCAATCAGAGCGCAGAGGGTGGAGAGAAGCATCAGCCCAACCGCGTCGGGGAGAAAACTTCCTCGGCTGTTTGTTGCTCGGGGGGCTGGAAGAAGGAACAGGCTCCCGAGAGCGTTTCGTATCTGTCACCCTCCGAGTGGCTGGCTCCCTGGAGAAGCTCTCTGTCCCCTGGAAGCGGCTCAAGCTGAGGCGTCAGCTCCTCTCCAGCCTCCAGGGATAGCTCTGTGCGCAGCCCCGTCGCCCCTGCCCAGCCGGCCGCCGCTCGCGGGGACCCAGCATCCCACCGAACGGACCCGCAGCCCGTCCGGGTCGCTGCCGCCAGGGCTCTCCGAGCTGGGGCAAGGAGAAGGGAGCTGCGTTCCCGGGGACGGAAACAGCCGCAGGCACCGGCGGCGGGAGGGCGGCGGGGACGGCGGCTTTCCTCGGCCCCAGAGGGTCACCAGCCCCATTCCTCCTCCCATCCCGGACTTCATCTATAAATAGCTCGAGCCGATTAACCCGGCCCTGGGGAAAGGTGGGCAGACACCGAGCAAAGGAAACTTACATCCTCTGCAGCCATAGGTAGGACATCCTCTGAGTCCAGCACCTCGATTTCTTCCGCCTCTGAGCTGGCAGCCACAGCAGGGGAAGAGCTGGCGTGAGGCTCCGGCAGCCTGTCTCCCATGCTTGGAAACTGTCCCCCTCCAGCCCCCGCCCCCCCGTCTCCCTAGATCCTTAAAGAAATTAAGCCTAGCTGCTGCTTGGCAAACTTTCAAGCGCAACCGAGCCTGCCTCCGTGACTCCCGCAGCCGGGAGGGGAGGAAATCCTCCATCCAGGGAACATCCAATTAGCGCGGGCAGCGCTGGCGGGCGGCATCCCGGCGGCCGGCTCCGGACGGGGCAGGTGACCCCTCCCCGGGCACGGCCGGCGCCTCCCCCGAGCCCTGCGGCCGGCGGCCCGCCCTTCGCAGCAGCACGTCCAAGGATGCGGCGGGGGGAGCCGCCGGTCTCCCCTGCCCTCCCAGAGCGACCCTCGCGGCAGGGCCCGGGCGAGCGGAACCGGCGGGTCTCAGCCCGCTCCCCTCCGGTGCCACGCTCTGGCACCTGCTATAGCGGTCCCGAGGGTCCCGGCGGGCAGGCGGGCAGACGTGCCGCGTTATCTGGGCTCTCTGAAGGTAACCCCTCTGTCTTGGAGAACCCCACGGCTAGGGCCCAGTGTGGGGTTTTCAGTGTTTTGCCATAATTATTTGTTCCTTTATGTCAAGATGCGTATCTTGACCATCTGGAGCCTGGATTATGAACTTGAGGAATGCCCTGACCGAAGGCAAAGATTCAGCAGTTTTAACTTCATCCAATGAAGTAGAGATATAGCAGGTTGGCATGGGGGAAGGGCAAGTGACCCAGGCTGATCCATGCATTGCCAGTGCCTCTGCTTTCTGCTTCACCCATACCAGACAAGGCTCAAAGCAGACAGTCCAGCACCGCAGGGCACGTTTTCTTAATGCAAGAGCTCCAATACCAGATCGGACACACCTCAGCCAGAAGGACAGAGCCACGCTAGAAGTCTCTTTTCTCTACAAATTTGTTTGGAACAATAACAACAAAACCCCAACATCCAGCTAGAATACTACTAGAACAGGAATGGGATCTTCCGTCTGGCAGTACTGGAGCAGGCAGCAAAGATTGTCTCTCCTATCCACAGCTACCATGACCTCCATACTGTAAATTACTTTTGATCCATATCAGATTTGTCCCACACAATGACGGGGAAACACACAGGCCCATGCTCTTAGCCACTGGGTCCTAGCTTGTCAGTTGCTAAAAGATTTTTCTGCAAGAAAAAGGAAACAGTGCTAAGTCCTTTCCATTCACCCACACAAGCTACAGCCCCCAGAGAGGAGCAGGTTTCCACATCTCAGCATCCTGCATGGCTGGCACTAATTTAGGGTCAGGACCACAGGGGCTAGAATATCATCCCACACAGCTGAGCAAAATCAACTACAGGGAATGATATTCCCTGTTATCTGATCTGATCCCTTGGCCAAACCAGCAGAAGACCTGAATCCTGCAAATAATCCATATTTTGGGAACAAATAAAAGAGTTAAGATGATAATCTCATCCTGTAGTGCTTCTTGAGATGCCCCACCCTGAGCAAATATTAGGAAGGAATCTGTTATCTTCAAGGAGTGTTCAGGTAAAAAACTTCCCTCCGTTGATGGCTCTGTGCCCAGCAGATCACAGTCCGAGCTAGGAGATATTTTTTAAAGAAATGTCCCTTCCAGTAGTTTGAAGATTTTAGGTAAACTTTTTAAGCATGTGCAAGAAGTAAATTCCAGAACTTTGGACCTGAAGAGCAGAACTTTTCTACCCCAGAATTCAGGTGAATGACAACAAAATAAAAGCTCTTCAGGGGTTTCCAGTGCAACCGATAAACAAGGGGGTTTCTTTCCCCTTTTATGACCAACACTCATCAGTTAAACACAGCAAACCTTCTTCAGGTTTAAAGGTGATTCCCTGAGCACAGGATTCACTTCTTGATTGTCTAGAGCCTGTCCAGCCTGCTCTCTTGAAGTGTGTAAAACCAGACTACCAGATCTAGCACTTCTGAGAAGCACAAACCCACTGTACTCATGCGCCAGCACCGCTGCCAAAACATTCCAGGCACTAAACAGCTATTATAAAAACAATCTCTTTTTGATTGAAAAACTAAACCTCATCAAAACTTCAAAACAGATGGATAAGCAAAAATATGCTATGCCAACAGAAAGAAACAGCAATCACTTGAAGATGTTTGTAGGGAGGAGGGAAGCACATTTTTAAAGTGAAGGGAGATTAAATGAGCTGAATTTCAGGGGTAACAGGTTCCACTCAGTTGGGGACTGCCATGTTAAGAGCTCTGTATCACCTCTGATTCCAGATGCTAGTGGGAAAATGCTAACCATGAAGTCTAGCATAAATATAAGATACAACAGGGAGAACTCCCAAAACCTTAACACCAAACTCCCACTAAGCTGGAAAACTGCTGCTAAATTACAAGTTCATTTTTCACCCTAAGGAATATTTTTCACTAGTGGTAATGATAGTTGGGTTTGGGTTGTTTTTTTTTTTTTTTTTTTTTCTCAGGGAAATATCTCTGCACATTGCACATATGAGCTAGTGCTGTGCTATAATTGCCACAGAAAGGAAATTAACAGTATTCTAATGAGGAGTTTTGTTACTGACAAATTATCATCTTCCAAGTCTGTGAGAGCCTCTTAATTTAGGCTGTCATTTTTCCCCACTGCATCCCCTGGTGACTGTACCTTGGAAAACAGTAATTGCTAGAGAAACTAGGGAACTGTGGGCCACCAAAGGGTAGATGCAGACAGAACACACAAGGGCTACAGAAGAAATTTAGGCAGAAGAACTTGAGATAATAAACCCCAATCCATTTTCGCATTCAGTCATGGAGGCAACCTTTTCTACGCCTAATGCTTGGAACAAAATGTAGATACATGTCCTTCCTGCATTGGAAGTGGCTATAAAGGTCAGCTCATGAATATGCAATAGAAAGCCCTCAAAGTAGGGACCCAGCCAACATCTGTTAGCTAAGCCTCCTGGAACAAATCAAAACAGTTTGTTCAAGGGTTCTTGTTTTCCACCCAAAGTAGCCCCAAAGGGCTTTTACAAAACTGCCCAGCTCTCATAATTGGAACTAAATGGAGCAACCTCCCCAGCTTGATTACTGTACTAGAGTCAGCCAGCAGCCAGCCCTGGAAGGCAACTGATGAGGCAAAACACAGTATTTTGGATCAGAAGCCAAAACCACTGCACCCAAATGCAACCTTAGTGAGAAATTAGCTGGGACTGGATCAGACCACTCAGATTAACCCCTTCACACTCATGAAAATAGCAAAAAAATCTTTAAGGACCACACATAGTATGAGATGGGTTTAAACTGTGCCCAAAAGGTAACAGCAGCAAAGTGCTCTTCCAGTATCAGTGATACTTATCTTGGCTGGGACAATACAAGTTCAACTTCTAGGGTCAATATGAATTAGTCTGTATGTGCTGCCTTTTGGATTGTTCCTGATTCATGGATACTTTCCTTCCTGAAGAAATGGTAGGAAAAAAAATAAGGTCCAATCTCTTCTCTGTTTTCTAACTTGCATTGAAAGACTGTCCTCCTAACCCTCCCTATTCCCCATGTTATACTTAGGACTTTCTCAAGTCCAGCACTGAAAAAGTAGACTCTAGTCTTTCCACCTCCAGCTCTCTCCTGCCCCAGTGGTTGCAATTGGGTGCCGTTAGATCTAATTGCCTTTTTGGTTGTAGCTGGGGAAGTAATTAAATCCACCATTAATCATTTTTTTTTGAGTGGCTGTCTTAAGAGTAACCCCTTCTATTAGGCCAGCCAATGTTTAAAATGTGTTTCTGTTCCTTTCTAACTGTCACCTGATGGGATCACAGCACAGTGATAGGTTCATTCCAAATTAAAAGCAGTGTTCGGAATAGAGACCAGTTAATAACTCAAGGTTCATTTCTAACATAAAATAAGTCATGCTTACAGTTAACCCAGAACTGACAAGCTTTCAGGCAGTTACAGCTGAGGGGTGAAGGATGCATCTCTAAGAAGAGGAATTGAGATCTTTGTCCTCTCAGTGGCTTGACACCATGGCAAGGTGATTCACACATCAGATCGAATGGGAAGAGGAGACAGAGTCTGGTTTTGGAAAATACAGTGAAAGTTGTCAGGAAACTGACCGTATCAGAAGAAATAAACCAATTCACTGTTAAGGGAACCCCAGTGGTGGAGCTGACTGGGCTGCTCCTTCTCCCCGCCAACCAGCACTCAACAGCAAGAGCTCAACTTTTTGCATTTTTGTCTTTGTTTGCTCCACAAATAGAATACTCTTCCCTCCCAGTGACTGTAATCCTCTCAGTGAGTATGACCCTCACAGGATCCAGGGGGTGAACATGGCAACTCTTACCGAGGTGGCACAGCTACGCGGGTTTCCACAGTGAACACCAGCCAGCTGCCCAGAGTTGGGTATCAGGACTTGTGTTTGCTTCCAGGTCTCAGTCCAAGCAAATTCCTCTCTAAACCAGTGGAGAAAGTCTAGTTTTACATGAGTTCGTAGCGATCCAGTCTGCTCTGCACTCCGGCGGCCTTGCCGTGAGGGCGGCCAGCTCCTTGCCTCAGGGCACGACCCGCCTCAGCGCTGCCAGCTGCACGCGCGTTACCTCAGGGGCGGACGGCCAGGCGGTGGCCGTGTGGGACGGCCCGGGCAGCGCACTGTGGCTGTCCCCCACGGGGCCTGGAGTGCTGCTGAGCTGATGGAGCCGCTTCATACCGCGGAGCCGCCGCGCACCGGCCCCGGACTTGGATCCGGCCCCAGCACCGGCCCCGGTCCCCGCTGCTCTGCTCTGCTCTGCTCCGCGCCTCGCAGCCGGCTCCGGCCCCGTCAGCCCGGCGGCAGCGCGCCCCCTGGCGTCCGCTCCCGCCTCATGAGGTGCTGCCCTGGTTTTTCCACAGAAACCTCTTTTCCAGTTGGGTGATGGCTCCAGTAACATGGAAATATCCACCGAACAACGACATACTTCCGTAACGGACAGCAATCCCTCAACCCTGGCTGCAGCACTGTGCAAAACCAGTTATCCTGAGCCCAGAAATCACCCCATGTTTGGCTGGTGTCAAAGGTCCGCATCAGCACACCAAGGCCAGCGTGTCCTGCATGCCCAGCACAGGGAGTCATGCTGCTGAGGGGGCCAGAGCATGGTAGCAGATAGTTAGGAGTGTTTTGGAGCTAAAAGCCACCGACTGGTTTAAACCTCGGACAGGCCAGGCCCTGCTGCAGGGCTGTCAGACTCTCAAAAGACACTTTAGCATCAGTACAATGTCAGTCTGAGATAAACCTGTGAGAAATGAAGTCCTGAAGCATCCTCCTGGGGTGTGCTGAGAGTGGGAGTGGTGGGAATAACCAGCAGTGTTATAATCTATGAGGGTAGAATTATCCATTAGGAAAACAGAGTCTCAAGGCATGTAAATACCCGGTGTTCCCTGCTTGCTTTGATGTTAAAAGATCAACAGGCCCAGACGAACAAAGACACCTCCAGATTCAGTTACACTGTCACAGTGGTCTTTCTTATAACAACCCAGTTTCCCTCTACCAAGGCAGGTGTGTTGTACCTAAAGAAAACAAAATGACCACGAAAGAGGGGATCCATCAGCACCATCCATCGTGCACTTCTCAGCTTTCATGTACCATTGCTGCATGGCACCACAAGCACACAAGGAGTACTGTAAAAGTCCAGGGACAGGGAAGCATTCAGTTGCTCAGGTCATCCATTTGAAAGCTCTGTATCACATGAACGCATTTATTTTCTGCATCATGGATGTCAGATATAACAGAAAAGAGTAGGAAGTACTATTGAGCTATCTGACAAAGCTCCCACAAGTAGTATCCATGGTCACACTCAGTAACTGGCACCTGTGAGACTGCGCCATGAACATCCAGTTCCAGGCTTCCCAGTACAAAACAGACACTGACACGGTGGAGGGAGACCAGTAGCAGGACTGGGATGGGTAGGGACCTGGAACAGGGAATGAGGAGAGAGGCTGAGAGCAGCTCCTGTCCTATTGTAAGAAAAGGTTAATGTGGAGGAATCTAATTTCTGCATTCCCCAGTTACCTAATGGAAGGAAGATACACAGAAGATCTCTAATGGTCATTTTCCCAGGCAACATGGTATACACACATGTGCAGAAAATATTAGACTTCTTCAAAAACTTTTAGACAACTAATAGTTTTCTAGATAGAGTTAATAGTTTACTATTGGGAGCTTTCTAATCTTCTGTTGACAGAATCTTCTCACCTCACTTTTCTGGAAGGTCAATGTAACACACAGACATCAGCTTTCCCAAAGAACCCAGAACTCTGCTTTCTTGTCCTGTTCGTTTTTTTCCCTGAGAGTAAACAAAGTTCATGGTTGAGTATGCATTTGTGTTTCTGCTTTAAACAGCATAGAAGTCACTTCTGCCTTCCACTATAAATCAGAAATAAACCTCTAATGGAGGCAGCACAGTCATAAGAAATCAAAGAAACTACATAGCCAAGACATTTAAGCCCCAACTACTGAAGGCACCGACAGTATTCTCTCTGATAAAGAACAAGGTTTCATAAGGACCATCCTTCAGGGCATGGGAAGGGGAAAAAATAAACATAAACACAGTACACAGTTATTTTATTGAAATACTTGAAAAGGCCAGTAATGGAAAAATAGGTTTGTCATGAGGAATTAATGTTTGATTTACTTGATATTAAAAAAAGCTGTGTCTATAGGTAATTCTAGCCAGTTACAGAATGCACTGTGATCCATGCAACTAATATACTACAGTAGAATAGGCACTGTGTACTATTTTAGTTTTATCTTATACACAGCTTTCAACAGGTATGATTGAAAGATGTAAGAAATTAAACAGCAACACTTTTTGAATTATAAATATTTATAATATACAAATTTGCTCATCTGATCTGTAGGGGTTATAAAACACATTGTGGAAAATGAAAACGCAAATTGCACACAGTGTATGAACTCAATCTGGAAGGTCTTGAAGTTTCATGTTTTTCCCTTTAAAAGCAAAATCAGACTAAATGTGTCACTGGTCACGTAACATACAAAGTCATTGGCCAGGGCAGCAACAGGGGCTCTCCTGAAATACATAGTCAGTGGAGAAATTTGTTCATCAGTTAAAAAGAATAGAGAAGAATGAAAATCACAAATTCTACCTGATATAGCTTGTAGTCCAAAAAGATAAAGTCACTTCAGATGAATGTGAAATAAATAAGCAATCCTTGAGGAAATATGATCCTTGAGTTGAGCCTACTCAATTTCAACTATACAACTAGTATGTCACCATGGTGAAACATCCAAGAACAGTATTCTGAATCGCCTTTCGGGAAGCAATGTCTTACTGCTTTAATATGTACAGGTTATTTACAACAAATTCCCTTTTGGCCTCACAAGTTAAGCCATTTGAGCTGGCTGTTAAGATGCAATTCTTTTTTTTTCACACATTATGCAATACTGTAGTTAGAGCTATAATTTAAAATAATCTTATGCATGAATTACAAATATTAATAAAGTAACTCTGCATATATAAATATTTCTAGCAGAATTTAAAGCATTCAGAATGTACATAAAAGTGGGGGGCTTTATTTGGTAGGGCCAGATGTGCTTCTTCTCAGATCACCGCTGCTTTAATAATGCTTTGTACATAGCAAACCCCAAAACTGCAAAGACAGTAGCACCAAAACTTGCTCGGAACCAGAATGTAGAGCTCTTGAGGTCTGCTTGCGTCACATGCCTGAAATTTAAAACACATACAAAACCAGGTTAATTCCATGACAAGAAGTCATCAGACAACTTGTGCTAAACTACTCTGCTTTTGGAAATTCATCACTACACTTGTCACAGGCAAGCAGTTTACAACTCGGCCTCCTGAGGCCTTACACAGCCATTTTACTTTTCTTAAAGGCTTAGGATTTGATCTGCAGCCCTGATCACATCAGTAGATCTCACTAAAGTCAGAGAGCTCACACAGCTGAAAAGAAATACAGGAGCAGATCATTAGTCATGAATGTGGGGAGGACAATGTGTCTTCTTTGAGAACACCAGCAAGCATTTAGAAAAGGAAAACAAAAATAGCCAGCAAATAATTAATAACCCATAGCGAGAACTCTGTCCAGCAAAATAGCTTTTAAATGTTGAGTTTGCATAGTTCTGCTTTTCATGAAAAACTTCCGAGTCCTATTGGATATCTACTTATTCTTCTTCCCCTCAGAAAAGTTTACTGACAAGTAGCAAGTAATATTTTTCCAAAAGCTAGATTCAAAGGACCATTTGTAAATCCCTTTCTTCCCAGTACAGTCACAAGAACAGCAATAGAAACAGTCATCCAATACCAAGCTGAAAGCTAAGAGAAAGTGCTAGTGAATCAAGCAGTGACAATGGCATCAACAGAAAAAGACGAGATGTAACAACAGTATGAAGTGACTGTATGACATAAAAAGCCACATCTTGCATGACAGTAGAGACAGCCAATGACCCAACTTTCCCAAATACTGCAAGAAGTCTGTGAGCATGCTCAGTTAAACATGGCTAGCCATCCTCACACATAGTCTCAAGTATGACAGCTTACCAAAAAGCAGGAGCTACCATTTAAAACAAGTTACCATAAATGCCGTAATTCAAAGCATAAGAAGTTCCTAAACAATAGTGAAGGTTTTTTCATTGTTTAATTTTGTTTAAGATAGAACTTTGAACAGAACTTCACTAGCCTGAGTATTTTAGCCTGTATTAATCATCACAGGTTATTCGGTGAAAGCTGCAGGAGTATTAAGTATAAGGAGCATACAGAGATCCTAAGCATACACGGTGCACACAAGAGTTCATGTAGTGTGAACTGCAGAGTTATAGCATACAAGCTGTTTAATAAAGCAGGAATTGTTACTTGCTATCAAAATACACAAAACCGGTTTAGGATATTCTTTAGTAGATGTTTGCAGGAGCAATATAAGCCATATAGATCATCAGTGTACTGTCGTATCACATGCTGAAGAACAGCCTCTTTGGTGTACAAACAGCAAAACGCAGCTGGTCTCTAAGAAATCCTCATCTTATTTAAAAATATCTTGCTAGGTTATGGAACAGATCAAATTCATTATATCCTGCAAGCATTAGTTCTTCTATAGCTAGTTTTGACAAACTCTCTGCAAACTAGGTGTCAAGTGGTTTGCTGAGAGGAAGAAAGGGAAAGGCAATGGCAAGGTCACCTTAGTTTGGCTGTTGTTACCTGTCTTCAAGTAAACGTGGACCAAGAGATGACTCCATGAAGATGGAATCTTCTATAGAGTTGACGGCGTGTACCTGCTGCATAATACTGCTCTCCTCGTCTGCTAACAGCATGGCACCCAACTCATCTATGTAGGCTCTTAACCTTTTTACACACATGCACAGTTTGCAGTTCATAGCATGGCTCAACAACAGCAGTGTCTCAAATATGCTCAAATAACAAAGCCCAGAAAACTTGTCATTTTTAGCCATCTAGCCCCTGATTTGCGTGCAGTTGTTAAAAACTTAGAAATAAATGGGGTTTGTACTTCTGATGAGCTGAGTAAAATAAATGATTTCATGTAGCTAAATGCCATCACTTTAAGGACAAAAAACTGATTAAGGAACTGAATCTCTTCCCACTCCATCTCCAAAGCCTCAATTTCCATGTGCCCACAGCTCCTGCAATACTCCAGCACCATACACATGAGCTGGAGGACCTGTGCTAAACACACTGGAATGACTCCAACACATCAGTCTTAAAATTGACAAGATCCCATTTATGTCAATAATTCAATTAAAGACTGCATTTTATCACTACACTTGGTGATTTTTTTTTTTAGTAAAAGATTAAAACCCCTTGTCTGCAGATCTGTAAAGGATAAAACTTATCTATGTAAAATAAATCGTTTGTATGTAACATGATTTTAACAAGCTCTGTTGGGTATTTGTATAATTAACAACTCTTAGGTTTAATTTGGTTAATTCAAACACCCACCTATTTGTATAATTTAAATACATCCCTTTATATGTGCAAATCACTGTTAAAGCTGCAAATGAATGTTTTTGCATTGCCTCATAAAGCATTAGCTCTCACATCTAGATTTTCTGATTCCTATCTATGATTTGCCTTGTTTTAAGTTTTGCACATGTCTGTATTTAATATATGCAAGAAACTTGCTGAGCATGCTTCACCCTTTAAAAAACAATTAAGATATTCTCAGTCATGATAAAAATCCTCTTTTCGTGTCTAAAGGGAGAGTAAATTGACTCTGATCCCTTTTCTAAGCCTAACAGAATCTTTTATTTAAATAAAGGAAATAAATCAAGGCAGGGATTTGTCTTATAACCTCAAGGAAATCTATTGACTTCAGTAAGAAATCATTAGGGCCCTCTGAACGCAGCCCAAAAATCCAAAGCCCCAGAATGCTTACTGAAATCCAGAGCATTATGAATGTCTAATTGCTTTACACCTTTGAAAAAAATTCTACTGTTTCTTCCTGAAATGTTCCTTATGCTGCCATAAATCCATTTTCTGCAATTTTGATCCCTAATATTGTTTAGCTGTCATTAAGGCATGAGGGGGAACAGTATCTGTCTGAAATGATAAAGCAAATCAATGTTTGTTTCCAACACATGAAGGTGGCTGTAACGCAGAAAACATTTCTCAATACAGACTGAAAAATTCTACCTCTTCAATAAATAATGTCCTAATTTTATTTCAGTGTAGTAGTGTTATAAACCTAATTTTCACCAGTGGCAGGAATTATTACTGTCTTGCTAGTATGAGAGTAACTCCGAGTTAGAAAAACTACCCTCTCCAAGGGTAAAATATGCATATGGATGTGCACACATATACACATACAGTGGCAGTTAGGACTCCAGAAATGAAGCTGGTTTTGAAGCTCTTGCTTATTAGTAATAATAACTTGCTTTCAAACTTCCCAAATAGTTTGGGGTGTGTATTTAATCATACAATTAGTTCCACATATTTAATAAGCAAGCCTAAACATTTTGCCTTTAGTATAAAACCCAGATTTTAATGCATGTTTTGGAAAAAAAAGACAGATTTTTGATCAACCTACCCTGAACAGCATGTCAAGTACCTGCTCACTTGTTGAATAACATCTTTGAGATCTGTACAGTCTTCCTTTTAAGAGGCTTTAACAACTCACAAGAAGTTTATAACGTGCACTTACCAAGAGGTTAACTGAGCATGCCTGTCATGGTTACACACAGAAAACTGCTGAGTTATGGGCCAATACTGACACTTTTCCCTACGTCAGCAGCAGGAGGATCCTAAGTCTGAGAAGGTTTAACCTGAACTACAAAAGTTCAAAACTGTTCCTTTATTAATTGAAACAGTATCTTAAAAAGCACAGTGGTGAGGCCAACAGGTTGTCACACGGCTACTCACACCAACAATAGAAGCATGGTACTGCAGCCAGTAAGCAGCAGCAGCAGCCTGCTCCACAGACAATAGGTTCTAACAAAATACAAGCAACTGAATTCCAAACTATCATGTTAACATGCACAAGCTGCTGCAGCTTCCCTTCAGGCCCGGGTTTTCCTTGGATGCAAACCAACCCCAGCAGTTAGACTTTTTCCCCATGCATTCGCCATCTAAAGTGTGAAAAGCTCCAAGTGCATCTCATTATCTGCAAAGCCTAAAAAGAATGTACAATGCCAATTCAATATATTCTATTTGGAAAGAAATCAGGGGATGCAGCTTTGCAAGTTTCTACTCGGTATTGGGCATCAAACAGTTTAGAGAGGGAGGAAAAAGGTAAGTAAAATACAGTAATACTGTTCCGATTTGGGGATGCTCAAGGATAGGGATAGATTTCTGCCATTAGATTTAATGGCAATATACTGTATTTTGGAGAAATACTTGCATATGCAACACACAGTAAAAAATAAATCCTGGGTTATTGTCTTAAAGCCTTCCCACTATTACAGGAAAATGAAACTATTGTTTTAATTTCATAGAAGGAAAGTTTTCATAGAAAAAGGAATCATCTTACAAATAATTTTTGAATCATCCATTTTTTATATGTAAGTAAAACTTCACTTGTATTCCACAATATTTAATAACCTCAGATGAGAGAAAAACATGCTCCAAGAAGTCTCCCTCAGCCAAAACCCCAATTCTCATGCATTAGAACCATTTTACTTTGAAATTAGCTTAGACAGAAAAATGCCACTACTGTAAAAGCAAAAGGCAACAGGTGAATGATTTAAAACCAAGAAAGCAGAAAAACACACTTAAAATGGATGCTCTGCAGTTAAATAAAAAAGCAGCCAAAAAATCCAAGCTCATCATTAAAGCAAGGATTAGAATGACACCAGCAGAAACCTTGCTTTTAAAAAGAGGTAAAACAATGTAGTAAAAAGAGATTAAGTGCCAGCCAGACAAATACAAATGAACACCTAAAGGAAAGAACAAATTAAAAAGATAAATATACTACAGGATAGTAACAAGTCTCATACATGCACGTCTAGTGCTTTGAATGCAGTGCCTTTTCCTCTAGGAATGAACAAAGCGTGATCCTGGGTAGTTCAAACCAACAATCCCATTCCTGCACAATAAACACTTCCAAACTGAGCTTCCTTGTGTGTTGTATTTGCCTCTCTGACACTTACAAACCCTTGTGAGAGTCTCCAACTTTTGTCCATAGAGAAACTGAAGGTGGGCCTGAATAGGTTTTTCAGTTGCATAGACGCAATGTTCTTCATTTAATTACTAAGGTGGGAATAGTAAAATGTGATACAAATGCTTTGCCTTAGTAACAGTGTTTAAGCATTATTTAGCAAAAAATAATATAGGAAAGGGTCCAATGTGAGAAATTTCAGTTTACCTATTTCTGCTGTGTAAAGCTTCAGCATAGGAAGGGATCAGAAAACTAAAGTACTCCTGAGAAACCTCCTTTGCCCATCAGTTATCTAACTTTTGCCCAACTATCTGACCTAATGGTAAGCACATGTAAAGGCAAAAGAAGAGAAGTTCTATAAACTATCTACAACAGAAAACCCTTCTTGATTCAGAGTCTTATCACAAATTGTTATGATTAAAAATACATATAGGAGCTTATATTTTTAAACAGGAAACCCATCTCCACCCTCCTAAGTCTACAATTAGCAGCTACTCCCTTGTGTTCACAGGTCTCTGAGCCTTACTAGATGCAGTTTTGCAGTAGTTCATGCACTGAGTTTCAGAAAGGAAATGCCTCTGAGGAGCTGACTAGGAACAGAGTTGGTGAGATGAAGTGAGCATGCTGGAAACCTGCAACAAACCCCTAGGGGCTGACTACAGACAAAGGGATTCTAGCAAATAATCCTTCCTTTTTGTAGGGTCAGTGGAAAAGTCTATGAGGAATTCTCTTTACCTTGAATTACAGATGGTTTCTAAGTAGTAGCAGATTGCTATGTTTATTCCAAACTATCTAGTGACAAAGTGTGGAATAACAGCATCCTCAGACTTCTCATTAAAAGATTTTAATACCTTGAGTGTTTGACAGTATTTCAGATGAACAAAGTGCAATGTCAAAAAAGCCACAGCCCCATAGAAGAGAGAAACAAGCCATGACAGCTAATGCAGCAACCCATAACCATTCAAAAAAATGGAGATGTGTTAGAGGTGATTTCAGCCTCAATAGCAGAGTTGGGATTTTCTAGTGGTGACTAATGAATGAAGTTTTAGAGTGACAATATGCAAAGTTGTTCCTCTTGCAAGGATTATTTTTCTAAGGGATGACTGCTGTAGAAGAGATGCAGCACGATCAGTCTCACTCATTCAGTCTCTTCCTAAGCTAATGAGTTTTTCAACCTTCTCTGAATTCTCACTTTGTGGTTAACACTTTTAACTTGGATTAAAGTGGTATTTTACAAGGATGCTCAGTACTGTAGGTGGGTATATTAAGCAGGCCTCCTATGTGTAACTTGCATTTAAAGGAGACAACCACTCTTATCCAGAGCAGCTACATCTGAAACCAGTAAAAACTAGTAACACGCATGGACCAGCAGCATGTCAGGATGTTCTAACCATGGCCTTCAAATAAACACATTTATCATAGCTGCCTCCAAGAATCACATTTATCATACAAGCCCCAAGAATGCTATGAACGATGAAATCACTGTGCTACTAAAATTGTTCGGTTTGAACTCCCATTCACTGGGGTGTGATGAAAGTGCTGAGGTGTTAGTAAATCAGTGTGTGTCAAACACTGCCTGCAGTACACACAGGACAAGGTATAGCACTGTTTTCAACTCTGAAAACCAGTTTGTTTTTCACAAAGCATCTGCAAATGCAAATGTTTAACCATTTACCACTTCTTACATATTGCATTCTATTCAGGGAGGAACCGGATGTTAAAATATCTAGATTTTTTTAAGTTTTACACAAAATACCCACTCTTTGTGCAAACTAAGCATAGCACACACAGAGAAATTCTATGAATTCCCAAATATCAAACTAGCAATTATAAACATATAGTATGTTATACGATGCTGCTACAAGACAAGCTGTGCCTTTACGAAAATACCCATGTAACTGATAGCTGAGGCACTACCTCTAGTCAATACTAAACAAACCTATAATGTCTCAAGTGAGACACATTACAAACTTAGACGCTACTTTGTGTCCATTACCAGTTGGCTAAAAACACAGTCCTAATTCCTCCAGAGTATTTTTACAATCACTAAGTGCCTGAATCAACCACCAAACTGGTAATATTTCAAAGAAATCACTGGGCTAAGCTTGAAAGACCAAAAGTAGCTTCAAGTTAAACAAAGTTTGACAATTCTGTGACAATTATTAACGTAAGTATCTGCCTACGGAGTGGATATGGAGTGAGAAATCTGCGGTACATAAGGTTACCACTCTTTCAAAAACCCTTTATTTTAAAAGCACACCTGGTACCTAGTAAATAAAGTTAAGGACCTGTTAAGAACTGCAGTGAAGAGTTTGTTCTTTACAGATTGCAGCAAGTCTGAGTTGAGGAAGTTCTGACAGATGCAAAATGTACACCTGTTGCAGGCGCACATACAGCGTAACCGGGCATGGCTGCGAAAACACACAGAAGGACAGGAGTTGAAATCTTGCTCATCAAATCAGGTGCACATTAGGACTGTGCCACAACCAAGAGAGATTCAGGAATAAAAAGGTACATTTGAATGAGTAAGGAGAGGAGGGAAAAAAAAAATACACTGGGAAAGCAAGGGTACAACTACAGCTGTGCAGAGTTTTAAGTCCAGATGTTCCACGTCTTGGACATTTTGGCATTACCACCATACACAGATCTTAATAGTAAAACACAAACATGAATGAAAATGTTGGCTGAATTTATTTGAGTTTGTAAGGTATGTCCATAAGTTTGTATGTCTGCACAGCAATAGGTAACACCCCTTTTTCAAAGGAAAGGAAGCCACATTTTCTATCAGTCTGAATGCACACTTTACGAAGTGACAGTTGCCTCTACTTTTCCCACCCTAACACATACACATGCTTGAAAACTAAGGGAGAAGCAGGAATATTGACATGACAGACATTTGGTCAGTGCTACGCTTTAGTGGTTTCCCAGTATTCCAGCGCTACAAAATCAATACAAGAGAACAAAAACAAAACAAAAGCATTACAAATCTAATGCAATAAATTGTTTCAAATATTCAGAAAAATAAATCCTATTATTTTGGGTGAAAGTGACATTATTTCTGTGTAATTTAAGGCAAATGTCAGCTGTCATACTAGACTCCATCTGCTGTAATATTTATGTAATCCGTCACCATATTAAAAGCTCCACCCACCAAAAAAGAGATGCAAAGTGAGCTTAGCAACAACGAGATGTGAAGAAGAAAGTGAGCTTAAATATCTTATTGTATCTGAAACCCAAAAAGTGTTTATACAGAAATTCTATTAAAAAAAATGTAAGATCTATTAGATTAATGACCTAAAGCACAAAGTAATCATTAAACCATAGAATAGTTTGGGTTGGAAGGGACATTATAGCTCAACCAGTTCCAACGCCCTGTCATGGGCAGGGACACCTTTTACTCCAATCCCCATCCAACCTGGCCTTGAACACTGCCAGGAGCAGGGCTAGCAACAAGCTCAAGTTGAGTTATACAAGGACTATGGTACAACATTCACAAGTATCTCAAAAATACCAAGATATGAATACTGAGATACTGAGTTATGCATCTGTAATAAGGACTGAACAGAACCCTACATATTCATTGGAATTCGCAACATGAGTTGGATGAAATACTGTATTCATTAAAAAATACCTTACAACAATAGCTGGTGCTGATTTATATGTTGGATATACACCAACTCGCCCAATTTGAAGTAATTTGAGGGTTCTTCTCAGGTCACTTCTGTCTCTCTGTTGCTAAATCTCAGTGAGGCAGTTCCATCCTCATGGCTAACAATGACATGCAGTGGTATTGTGCATGACTCATGCAATATGAAAAACGTAACAGTTTAAGTACTTACGGATACATTGCCATAGTTGTCAGTTTAACAAATATATCCTTACTGGGCACATCAACAGTGTTACAAGTAAAGGCTTGAGGTGGAGGCATTTTGTGTTTTTTGCAGAATTCAGCAGGAGAAATACTATATTCCTGTCTAACTTCATGCAAGTCAGACTTTGCAGCTACCACCAAGCATGGTATTCTGCTATCCATGAAGTGCACTTTTAAAGGCATATAGTTAGTTGCTTTCTTATGATCCTTGATGTATGTTTGCCTGACTCTTT
>JBCJKH010058749.1:0-20342 GCA_039877255.1 Loriculus beryllinus
CTCATAGCAGCCTTCCAGTATCTGAAGGGGGCCTATAGGGATGCTGGGGAGGGACTCTTCATTAGGGACTGTAGCAATAGGACAAGGGGTAAGGGGTTAAAACTTAAACAGGGGAAGTTTAGATTAGACATAAGGAGGAATTTCTTCACTGTGAGAGCGGTGAGGCACTGGAATGGGTTGCCCAAAGAAGTGGTAAATGCTCCATCCCTGGCAGTGTTCAAGGCCAGGTTTGATGGAGTCTTCGGTGACATAGTCTACTGTGTGGTGTCCCTGCCTGTGGCAGGGAGGTTGGCACTAGATGATCTTAAGATCCTTTCCAACCGTAACTGTTCTATGATTCTACGATACAAGAAAGAAATTCTGTACTGTAAGGGTGCTGAGGCACTGGAATGAGTTGCCAGGGAGGTTGTGAATGCTCCACCCCTGGTGGTGTTCAAGGCCAGGTTGGACAGAGCCTTGGGTGCCATGGTTTAGTGTGAGGTGTCCCTCCCTGCCCATGGCAGGGGGGTTGGAACTGGATGATCTTAAGGTCCTTTCCAACCTTAACTATTGTATGATTCTATGATCAAATAACAATAAGTAGGACCCAGCATACCTGGAATCAGCTGCCAAACCCACAACTCTGTCAAAGTGAGCAAAAAATAAGTGCCAGCCATGCCATTTGGCATCTCCTCCAGAAGGCAGAACACATCTGAGAACACTCATAGCTCCAGAGGCTCTTCAGCACTCCTGAGAAACTGGGCTGAGCCACCTCCACATAGTCCCTACCAACACTGCCATAATCTTCATACACTGGAAAAACTGGTGGGTACTTAACACTGCAAACCAAAACTGCTGTTGTGTGAGCCTGCCTTCCTCATAGTAACAGGTAACACATTTGCAAGACGCAGATTTTCTCTGCTAAGTGCTGCAAAACCTGCTGAGATCAATCACATTCTTACCTGGGGAAGATTAGAGTCTAAGAATAATTGTGTGTTGTCTAACCTAAGTTTAATTCATCTCACTGGCAAGAGGTAGAGCTGTAAAGTGAGGGGGTATTTAATGCCAGAATATTAGTATTTTTCACCTCTATTCTACCCTAACAAAAGCTATTCTTTGAGAACAAACCCTGCTCTAAGTGCTGCCAGTCACAACCTTCTTCTTGCCAGCAGAGGTAATACTGTGTTGGTCTCCTGTTCAACACCAGTCAACTTCAGATGTAGGACAGCTCCCATTTGTTGACAGGCAGACTGGTAGATTCACTTACACAGAACACAACAACAAAATGATAGTTTTCCAGCCTGCTTCACCCTTTCTAGGCCAGGTTTGCTCTTGCCTGTCTCTGGGAGACTCTCTTATTTACTATTTCTTCTACATTGTCATATTTAATTGATAGTAATAGTTACTGCACCAGGCAGTCATGAGGATTACTTAATTAATGCCTGTGAACCACTTTAAGATCTTCAGATGAAAGAGGCTAAGAAATGCAATGTATAATTATCATGTATTATTAATAAAACTTCTGGCACATTGACAGGAGAGAAAACACCACTTTTCGGTTGTTTTCCGTTTCTAAAGAGATTGAACTTTCATGCTGAAGAACACATTTACCAGAAATTTACAAATAAGCAAACAAAGAATAAAAACTCCCTATTCCACCAGGGAGGCTGGGTTCTTCTGACAACAGACAGCAAACATCACCTCAGTGAGTTACACTCCTTTCCTATCCTGACAGTTGATGAACACATAGTTTTTAAGAATGGGCAGATATGGAGAACTACAAGGATGTTACAGTAATTGCTCATAGTGGAAGTGGTTAAATGCTCCAATTACAAGAAATAAAGGGTTTGTTTAATGTCTGATCAGTACAGTTAATAAAAGCATGTGATACAACAGAAATAAAGTGTGCTGAGCAATAGATGGATATTTTGAAATGAACAAAAACTACAGCCATGTGAAGGAAGTTTTTCAGAGCTCAGAATGTGCCAAATACACACAAGATTCCAAGAAATATGAAGAAATCCAATCTGAGATTAATTCCTAGGCAGTTTCAAGGAAGTGTATTACAGCTGCCTTTTGAACGCTTATGGCTGGAATCCAGCTGCACCAGAGAAGAAAGTGGTCCAGGGATTAGGGATGGATTATGGCTTAAGTCCTTGCTCCATCACAGGCCCTGAGAAGCCAGTTAGTCCCTCCGTACATTCTCCAACTGGGATAACTGTGCTGCTCTCCTTCAGAAGACAACTGGAAGGGCAAACACACTATGACGCACTTTGATGCTAGGATAGAGAAAGCCAGGGATGGGCAGATGCTGAATTACTGCAGAAAATGGTAACAAAAGACTGGACGTAGTCATATAAAAGGATCCTCAGGGAAGCAAGGAGCTGCTTCTGGTGCTCTGTGCCACAACATGTTTCCATTCCCAGTTTATGCTACCATCAGACACTATTGAAACCAGCCAAGCAAAGCATACCTGGCACATGGCAGAGGTTTCTTGTCATAGAAAGCACAGTTCTTCCCCTCTACAAACACTTTCAAGTATTAAGACAAAGACTGATGTCTCCGCTCACATCTTCAATTAATTCTTCTAGCAAAAAGAATTGTTTTGTTTTTAATAAATACCCTCGAGGAATCTTAAATTTAAAATCTGGGAAGTACAGTCATGTTTTCTTCATCAGTACCAATGAAAGCACATTTCTGGTGTTTGTGCTGTTTAAGCGCTGCAAATGAGAATTACAACTCCATTTTGTTCAAAAACTGAGCAAGAGCAAATGGACTTAAATAAAACAAAACTAATCTGTGCTTTTGGCTAGAGGCTCTGCATGAATCCTAGTCCAAACAGCACTAAGTTCAACTCATAATAGTTGGAACTGATTATGCACTGCAGAAAAAATGAACTTTATAATAAACTGCCCCTTCCATTTATTTTGACCCATTCATCCAGCTTTTATTAGTGACATAAGTTTTAATCAGATTTGATGGACGCTTGATGGATGCTGTCAATACAAGATTCAGGTACCAACAAGTACTTCAGGTTTTGCTTTACTATGGATTTCTCTTGTCCAAACCTGGGTTTCTGACACAGCTGAGATGCAGAGCACTGAGTTAAGGCCACCTTCCCCACACTGCAGTGCCAGTACCTCAGGAGAAGAGTCACAAAACATCCATAGCCATTGGACTGATGATCCACATCGTTGGACCAGAGTATCTGCAATGTTCAGCTAAACCACTTACAGGAATCATGACGTGTCTAGGAGAGACTTGTGAATGGGGAAAGGGAGAACATTCCTAAGAACATCAGTACCTCTTTGTGGCCAGGCTGAAGAGAGCTCCCACAATACCAAAAAAACCCATTCTCTGACCCTCACATTCACACAAATACTGTTCCTATCAAAGGTTGGAACCGGTTTGTCTGAGGAGATGCTACTGCTGAGTAATGTTTGAATTGTTCATTACACTTGCTGTGCTGAAAGTGGAGCTGGTTGCTAGGATTAGTTTTTAATTGAAAATGAATACCTTCCTTATGCAGGTTAATTTTGGTAGAAAGGAATTCTCATAAGGGAGGGCAATTTTGATGTAGTATATGTGCACACATGTCAATATATACTGTGTTGCATATGTATTATAATTTATCATTTAACAATACATTCTATACATTGACATAATTCTATACATCTAACATAAGTATTCTCTTGCTATTCAAATCAGCTTAACAACATTCTCTCCCTGCAGTCAGAACTGCAACAGAGTGCACTGAAAACACTGCAGTAAATACCTTCTGCTTTTAGATCTACCAGTGGAAACCTTGCCATCTTGCTTCAACCACTCATTCCTCAAACATGACAACATTTCCCAGAACCTTCCCATGCAGGCTAGGCTCATTTAAGTAGGAATACTTGTGCTGAAACAAGGAGCATGGGTTCCTCCATTCCCCTTGGGTAGTCTGTCAGAGGGCTGCCAGCACCTTTCCCTTTGCACTGTTTCGGTGGAGGCAGCAGGCTGGGGCCAGTGGAAGCTCATCTACATCATGAAAATGTACTGGGGACAGAGGAAAGCCAGGGTCCCTCCAGCAATGCCCTGGCCCTCCTCACTGACCTTGGCAATGATCAACTCTTCACTTTAAGATGAGGATAATACATATACCACAGGTTTGTCCTGGCCTTAACTAATCCATCTTTTCAAAGCACTTTGAGAGCTTTGCTTGATGAGCACAGACATTGTAATACTCATCTGTTCCCATTACATTGAATTGAGTTTTACCCTCCACAGAAGTAGGGCTGGGGCTGGTGGTGTTAGTGAGGAACCTAGAAAATAAATGTTTAAATGACAGCATTTTGGGAGGGGCTACTAGCAGGTACAAAGGCATAGTGCTCACCTAGGGGTGCTCAGCACTGTTACAGGCTTGCTGTAGAATGAAGAATAGATTTATTTTCACTAAAAATCAGAATGAGAGCTCACAAAGATCTGCTGATAAACACGTTCAGCTACTGCCAGGTTGTAAAGCAGACAGGAGAGGCCAAGAAAAGCTAGGAAAGCCAGAAACCAGAGACCAGCCAAACCCAGTGGGGAAGCTTACTACAGGGTTTATTTTTGCTGTACTGAGTAATGGAGAACACCAAGAAGCGAACATGTGGTTACTGCCCCAGGGACTAAACTTAGGGCAAGGTCATGTTAAGGATAGAGTGCCAAAGTAGCTCAGGCATGACAGTTAAGTGACATTGTGTGGGGCAGGGATCCAGCTGTTGCCAGCTCATAGGTCCATGGCACAGAGCAATGCAGAGCTGACTTATCCACGCCACCCTTGAAGCAGTTTTGCTTCACAAGGACAGCAACCACCAAGCCTGAGCTACCACTACATCTACCACTAGGGTACAGTGGTACCACAGTGCTGATGCTTCCAGTCCTAGTGCATGGGAAGCTAACCCAGCCTAATGCCAGAGCTGAGCCTTTAGGTCTTGAAAACAAACTGAGCAACTCATGACAGCAAGAGGCTGGTCCTTGTCTGCCTTAATGTAGTGGAAGCAATGACAACATATAGCTCTATATATAGCTTTTTGAGAGAAGGCTAATATCAATGTCTTGCTCACATTCACTGGCCCCATTATGCCTCATCTATTGCTGCCAGATATCTCCATGGAGTAAATCATAATGACTGTGTTTATTATAAGAACTAAGTGATCAGCTGTGAACTTTCTTTGACATAAATATTTTGTCATTAGCAATGACAAATAGAAACGCTCATGTTGTTAAAGTAACATTGGATTATTCCTCTCCATGGGGGTATTCACAAATCAGTAGGAAATTGTGATCTTCAGGATCATGAGGAATAGGCAAAAGGAGGAATGTGATGGTAAGGTATTTATCCCACTGTGTAAGAAGAATTAAGTGAAGAAAGTGCTTTAGGAAGTAAAAAGAACCGATTTTTGCCTACAGCTCTGGAGTGCCTCTGCATAGCTCTGAACTCCTCTGTAGTCAGTGCACACACATCAGACACATCATGCTTGACACGGCAGCACATGCCAGTGCTTTGCACAGGTACCAGCTGAAGCTGCATTTGCACAGTGTGTGCATTATACCATGCCAGCATTTCCTGGGGGGGGGGGGGAGGAGGGGGGAATCAGGCTCAGCACTTCTCTTCTGAACCCCATTATTACACTAAACCTCTGCAGTCACAGCTGAGCAAAACAGGGATTTTCCATTCTTGCAAGCTTCCTTACATTTCTGGCTGGTTATGTCGGCACCTTTAACTGTGTCTGCTCAAAGGCTGAGCAGTGACAGGAATTAATTTCTCAGAGAGATTTTTCTAAAGGTACAAATGAGAGCTGGTGCTTTAAAAATAGCATTGACTATACTTCTATAGCACACATCCTCCAAGGAATTCAGCCCAAGCAAGCTTGGTGCTTCCCTCCCGAGGCAGGCAGTCTCACACAGATGTGGATGCTTAGGCTCAGGAAGGACCACCGAATTGCTTCAGGCTCTCCTAAGCAGAAAGTTACAGGTAAGGCAGAAATCCAGGAGTATGCCTACATACATACGTTTATGCATGCTATACTTCATCAACTGTATGGAAAACGCATCAGAAGAACTACCAGTTTTACCTTTCCTTTTTAAAAGGTCTTTAGAGACTGCAGACCTTGGCTTGGGTTCTAAACTGCTGAGCCCAAACCCTTTCCAGGCAAGAAATATCAGGCAGCTGCCTTGGATCCAAAGGCTGCAATAACAGGTCTGGAGAAAGAGTCATCTTTGAAGGATGAGGATTCCACCTGGAGAGCTTAGAAGCAGCTTACTGTTGGCAGATGTATCCCATGAAGAAAATAATATGGAATGCTACATTACAGATGTGAAACTAACAAGCCAATATGATTTTGTGCAAGGGTTTCTCCTATGCTACAAGGACTCCCAGCAAGACTCGTCAGAGCTGGGAAAGAATCACAGGACATAATTACCAGGCTGCCAATGTTACCAGGGTTTGGGTTGGTTTGGGTATTTTAGGGGTTTCCCTCAAAAAAATAACAAGGAGTTTAGGGAGTCTGTAATGCAGAGGAGTTCTGGAAGCTGGCAGCACATCAGTATATAATGGGAAGGTCACCAGTGAAATAGAAACAGAGGACATATTGCAGGGACATAGGAATTAGGGCTTCACAGACAAAAGATTTAAGAAGTTCACTGGAAGGACAAGCACCCAGAAAGGAGCTGCAGGATAAAAAGAGACTGATACAGAACAGCGGTCGCTTATATGTGTCCACAGGACAGTGCTGTGCTAGAAACCCAGCAATAAGCTATAGACTAAAGTGGCAAATCCCTGAACCCAGAGGAAAGGCTTTGGAAAGAGGCTCTGCTTTTGAGGATCTCTGAAGACAGGATGCAGGGAAAAAGTCTCCTATATATAGAAGAAAAGACAAGGCAGTAACTGCATTAGAAAAACAAAAGGCAGAGATGCAAGAAAATATGGGCAATCTGGCTTTAGCAGACAACGTCAACATCTGCCCTGTGATGGGAGCCTCAGAAACAGACAAGACATGGCTAAGATGTGACCCATGCAATTAGGGAGAGGGGTTTCCTCTGCTGAAAGCTAAATTCAGGCAGGTTTAGAGATGAATGAAACTGCACACCATAAGGAAGGGCCAGGAATAGAAAGCCCATGTGGGGGAAGAGAGCTCTAGATGTAGCAAATGCATCTCCAAGAGGCTTTATCATTCTTATTTTGTCACTACTATCAACAATAATAAGAAAAGAGCTTACAGAGCAACCTCTTGAATCCTTAAGCAATGCATCGAGAGATTAGCAGCAGAGAGCAGTGGGCAGCTCAAGAAAAGCTGTTCAACAAATGTAGAGGCATGCATAATAAGATTACTGAATTGGAGTTGCATGTTTTCAAGGATAAACGTGATATTGCACTGGCAAAGACACAGCAGGAGCAGGGGAAAGGATGAGAAATCACCTGTCAGAACAGAGGGACTGCTGCAGCCGAGCTCCCAACAGGACAGGGACAAGTGGGAAGTGGAGGCAGGGAGGAGGAGAGGAAGTGCACATCCTACTTGACATGCAGATATGCAGAGAAGCATTTTGCAAAGTGGGTGATGTCATCGTGTTTTTCTCAGCCTTCAGGACAGCAAGAGAAAAATAGATGAAGCCAGCACATGCAGAGGAGTCTGTAAGACGAGCAGACTTCCCCCACACACCCCATGCAACACTAATTGCTCAGATATTGATCAGGGAAATAACTTGTAAGGACTAAAAGAAGAAAGGATTTCTTTTCTTCCTAGGAGACAAAAAGGACAATGCTCTTGCAGAGTTGCTGGAAAGGTCCAGGTGATCACAGAATTTCCAAGAGCATATAATTAAGATGTTGAATTGGTCTAATTTGTTAACACTGGAAGGCATGGAAAAACTGCAGCCTGTTTTTCAGCAGGTCATTGCAGTCTAGTTGGAATTGCAAGCTAGGCTGGTTCTCCCAAAGGGCACAAACATCTCACTGGGCACATGAGACCCACACCAATCCTAAGTATCTTGGTTAGTAAAAACCAACCAGCTACAAAAAGGACCCCTGCTCTGGTCACCCAGGGCTGCTAGCTGGGTTGTGAGTGACAGAAACCTGCGGCCCAGGCTTAGCCTTGCCAAGTGAAAGATCAATTAAGATTAAAAGCCCAAACCAGATTGCTTGAGAACTGCTATCTACTACTGCCCTGTCATGGACATTTAGTTCCAAGAAAAAGCAGCAGTTCTGCTTGGCTTCTGCAGAGCTACTTTTCTTTCCTGAGGAAAGGAAAAGCTGCCATACAGTAAAATGTAATACCTTCCCCAAAAAATATCTGCACCTCATCTTCGTCTGGGTAAATTCAGACAGAAGTGAGCACCAGACAGTCCTCTATAGTTAAAAAATGATGCTGTGTGTGCACCAAAGTACAGGAAGAATACTATTTAAAAAAATAAAACCCAGCCACCAAGCTATTGAGCTAGACAGTGAGAATGATAAAATAAGCAAAAAACAGTGATTGCAGGAAGAGGAGGAAGCATCCACAAAGCCTGCAGTGAGTATTTCTAAGGGATATACAGGCAAATAAAGTCACAGAAAGCAGGAGAAAGTGATCTTTTAAAATATCCTGTAAGGCTAGGGAGACAAAAAGTAAGTTGTTATTGAAATCTGCCTGTTAAATATTATTTTGTGTAGTAGGGGGAGAGCCCCTCAGTGCTCAGGTTTGTGTAGAGGAGTTTTCCCACTGGGCAAAGTGAGCACAAGGATGTGCAGCACAGTGAGCATCTCCAAGTTAAATGGACTTATGGGTGAAATAGTTCGGGCACCGGTTGCACAGCTTGACCCTGGGGAAGGAGTGGAAGCCCCATGGCTCTACGGCACCTTGCACAAGGATGGTGTGGCTTCAATTACATCTGCAAAGGACTGCAGCATTATAGGAAAGGAGCAAACATCCCTCTGCTAGTGCTGGTGGGTAACAAGGCAGCAAGCCCGGGGCTTCAACAGCTGTCTGATGCCTCATTATAGAGATCTAGAGGCTCTCGGAGTGGGTATTATAAAATCTAACAGAGTATTCTTTCCAGTCACGTACAGGGTGAAGCATCACACATAAATAAGGCACTGCTTGCCATGAGGTGGGTAGTTTAAAAGCCAGACAGTTAGGGCAAGAGAAATGGGTAAATCCACAGTGGATAAAAGAGCAACAAAAATGAAGGTTTGGGGGATTCTTTGATTGTTTAGATGCCATTTTCCACCCTGTGGTACATCACATAATTCCTTAAAAACCCTAAACAGGCACAGTTAAACACCTCTCAGTATTTAGTCAGTTCCAGGATAACCATGACAAGTTCCGCAGTAAGCTGTTTTGGAGGAGTCAGGGCAGGTGTTATGCAGGCAAACCCACTTTGCTGGTGTGGAACATGGCTTACAGAGGGGTTATGCTGGGTCTGGGGAAGAACCTGCACTTGTAGCCATTTTCTAGATATCTTAAAAAGAACATGAAAGTAACCTGTATTTGTTCCAATTAGATGGAAAAACCTTGCACTGAGTGGCACAAGTCTGAAGAAAAAGAACAAATGAGAGTAGGACAGACTTTTCAAACAATGACTTTAGGTCCTTTGGTGATAAACATTAAACCTCGGAGTTTACTTTGTTCTCTTTCTAAAGGAACAGTTTGAGCTCCCAGACCTGGCAAAGCAGATGCAATCTGGCTTCAGGAAAGCTGACAGAAGTTCCTGGAGGCCCATAGCCTCAGCAGAAGTGTTCCACTGAGCGGACACCTGAGGAAAGCTGGGCAGGAACTATCAGGCCATAGCTCAGATTTAGACAATGCAGCCTGAAACAGAGCCCGGGCACAGCTGGTTAGGTCAGATAACAGGTCAGACTGCCAAGTTCCTCTCCCCACGTCCTTCCATCAGAAGTTGAAAGCTGAGTCCAGCCTATTCGATATGTGGACCGAATTCTCATGAAGGTGATCAAAGCAAAGGGCATATTCTGGCACAAGAGGATAAGCTATCCACCAGCAGGGAGAAAATCGGATAAAGAATAGGCTTAGCAGCTCTGCTGTCCCTGCCTGCTAAGCTAATTGTTCATCATGCCCATTTGCCTTGCTATGCTTGAAATGAGGAGAAAACCATGTTTGTGAACTGCTGGACTATTTGAGGTCTGAGAATGTACAGCATCATTTTCATTACAGTAATGAAGTCACAGAATGGTAGCTTAAAATGCTAAGGAGAACAATGCAATATAATGCAATACCATTCACTCAATTAATCCACAACCTGCAATGTCGAATGCACTTACTCTGAGAATTTTCTCAGAAAATGAAGCTAGAGTGAATTTCATTTATAAATCACACAAGACACTTATTTGGCAAGAATGACCTCTGCTCATATACAATAAATCATGAACATCAACAGTCTCTAATGGATTTTGAGTCAGTGCCACAGACAGCAAAGCCCAGGGCCTGTGTTTCAGGATTCCAGAACTCTGCCAAAGGAGCCTTATAAATGATTAATGTGTTCAGCAGTGTCATCTGTGCTATTGGAGGAAAAAAAAAAAAAAAAAGAAAAGACATTCTGGGGCTCCATTTGCCATTAGAAAAGTGATAATTGGTTAAGCAGCTGACCATGCCTTTCCCTTCCCCTGCCAGAATGAGCCATTTAGCTCCACACTTCATAAAATCCCTTCCCCAAACTTTTGTACATGCTGTTGGTTCATGAGATGCAACATTTTGGTAAGAGAGGGAAAGAAATCTGTTTTCATAAGTAACCCACCAAAACCAGCCTTCCTACGGGATGGAGCCAAGGTTTGCATTTGCAGATGCATGTACAACATGCAGGCAACATTAAAGAGGTAACTAGGGCCTCTTTCTACTTCTTTGCCATACAGTGAGGATGCCAGTACATGGAAAACCCAAGTTGTGATCCCTACTTCTCAGTCTGTCATGCTTTTCAGTTATTCATCCCACAGTTTTCAACCTCTCCCCCCTTCGCTTTTGTCCCCATGGTTACTGAATCACTGTGTTCACAGAGATTTTCCTAACTAAAGAATATGCGGCTAACATGAGACAGCTAAAATACCAGAGCCAACTCTGACATTGGTTTCTCCTAACATGGGTCTTATCTTCCAGATGCCTTCAAATAGATCTCTTACACTGGCACCAACTTCAGAGTAAATAGTACTTCAACTATTGACAGAGACAGAGCCGGAGCAGCATTGCACAGGGAGACTTAAAATAGTCTTGAATCAGGCAAAGCATGAAATTCAAAAGGAAGGTAGTTTTAGCAGACCCACTGACTAGGAGTGCTGATACAAACACCTAGGAGATGTATTTCACCAGAGAACTTTGAATTAGGTCCTAGAAGAGAAGGCATTATTTGCTGACTGGACCTGGGTCTACAGATTCAATCAGATTTACTCTTCTTAAAAGCCAGTTTGGCTAAGCAGTAGGACACATTTTAGGCCCAAAGAAATCTGTTACAAAACACATCAAGAGAGGACACCGGATAGCAAGTCTACAACCTCCAGCCACAGCAATCAGTGTATGCTGCTGGCCCCCAGGTCCGTGAAGCTTCCCTCCACCCCAGTCAGTAGCCTAGGCTGCCCCAGGGATGCTTAAACTAGATCGTTTCCAAACTACACCAAAAAAGATACCTTACAACCTGTTTGCATCTGAGAGGCCTTTCTGCCCTTTACTCACAACATCCATCCAGCCACAAGTGCCTAGACATTAAAGCAAGGCTAGCAGGACACTTCATGTAAGCACCACCAGAAATGAGCCAATATAGACAACACTTGAAAATGAATGTAGAGTTCTTACCTTGGCCGCTACGGAGGAGTTGGGCTTCTCCAGGAGGTCCCAGAGCTTTTTCCTTTTGTCAGCACAGCAAGTGTTATCAAATTCCTCCCCTTCCCTTTCCCTCAATGTCTCAGCTTCTCTCTTCAGCTCCTCATTCATCTGCTCCTTCTTCTGGTGGTAGCGGGCCTGGCAGCAGGATTCCAGGTAGATCTCATCCACCCCCCAGTAGTCCAGTTCCTGGCTGAAGGACAAGGCGCACATCTCTTCCATCATATGCAGCTTGCCAGTACGGTAGAAGTTCAAGATTGAGGTGAATGCCCCGGGATGCCTGTCAAAGAAGTACTCATTCTCCTCCAGGTTGTAGTCATCACAGATCTCCATAAGGGAGTCGTGTGTGTTGCAGTCTCTGAGCTTACCCAGCCTGGTCCGCGGCAACCTGTCCAAGGTCCGCCAGAGAACCTCGTGGGCCAGCCCCCCCACGTTGAGCTTGACCCTTCGGGAGCAGGCCTTGCTCCTGACGATCTCGGTGGGGTCCGGAGGCAAAGAGGTAGTAGAGCGAGATCCATGCTTATTCATCCCCAGAGGCATCTCTGGTCCCCCTCAGGCTGGACACTCCAAGGTGCGGCGTGGGGCAGGGTGCGCGGGGACCGGCTCTCCTCACCTCTCCTTCCCCTCCATGCCCCAGAGCTGCAAGAGAAGCCAACCATGGGTCCCCGCCCGCTGACCTGCGCCCGCCTCGGCGCTGCCTTATCTCCGCGGGGAGCGCCCGGCCCCGCTAATCTGCGGGGGGCGGCGGCGCTGTCCGCCCGGGCGGTGCTGAACCGCGCTCCGCGCAGCACCGGGCGCTGTCCGCGGTGCTGAAGGCCGCCGGGTCCCACGTGTCGGCCCGGCTGCTGCCGCCGAGCTCCCCCGGGCGGCGGCCCAGTGTCCCCCTCCTCTGCCCGGGAGGGTCGCTTGCACACCCCGTCCGGCAGAGCCGCGAAGGCTGGGCCAGTCCCGGAGCCTCTGCTAGCAAAGGGCCGGGAAGTGCTGACTGACAGGGGAGGGCACAGGGCTCCCCTCCCGAGCGCCGCTCAGCAACGAGCCCCAAAAAGGCTCCGAGCCGCCAGACCCTTGTCCCATCCGGCAACGGGCTAGGAGCTTACCAGCCCTGCCACTGCTTTCTCCCTCCCTGTGGGACCGCGGACCCCGCGTGCCCCCACGACCCAGCAGGGGCAATTAGCGTCCTGGGAGCCGGCGGTGCCCCCCGCCCTGTCCAGCCATGTAGGCTGAAGGGAAGCGCGGAGGCTTTTTATAACTCCAGCCTTACAGATTTCCCCGAGGAAACCGCTGGGAAAGGTAAAAGGGGAATTCGTAACCACTCCAATGACTCGCTCTCGCTCTCTGGACTGCCCAGGGACACCCACACACACACCCCACGCCGACCTCTGCATAACAGGGAAATTAACGAAAACTGGAATTCGGAATAAGGCAAAACCCCCGAACCTTCCTAGCAAAGCCGGGTGCTTTATGACAGCCCTGAGCACTGTTGCTTACACAAGATGGCACGGAGAGAAATCCGGGCGCAGAAAAGAACGGCTCCCCCATGCTCAACTGGCGCAGCTCCGGGGCCTCATCCCCCTCCCCGCCGATCCAGGTACCCCCAGCCTCAAGAACCAAACATCGCCGCTGTCTCCCGGCCGCCGCCGTACACAGGGAAAGGCTCCCGTCCCTCGGCCCGAGGCCGGCCCGCACCTACCTCCTCCTGCGGGCTCCCAGCGAGGCGGTGCGGGGCTGTGCGGGGCCGAGGGTGGCTACATCCTGCGGCGGGGCGGGCAGCAGCTGCGGCCCCGCTCGCATCCCCCCGCGGGCAGCCTCAAGGAGGAGGGATGGCGGCGGCGCTCCCGGCTGTCCGCGGAGCCCGGGGGGAGGGGAAGGGAAACGAGGTAAATCGGATCCTTCGGCAGGAAGCTTTCCAAGGCCTTCCCTCGGCGGCGGCTCCTCACTCCTGCCTACAGTCAACGCCGAAACCGCATCTGCCCCCGCCCCCCCAGGCTCTCTGCCGGTGCAGACACAAAGGAAAGCTTCGGTGCTTCCTTCTGCTGCTCGGAACGGAGATCAACAAGTCTAGTCTGAACCTCCAGCTTTTCCCTGCAATTCTGTCCCGGAGTTGTTTGGAGTGAATTGGAAGTTGGGGGTGGAAGAGAGGAAGGCAGCTCCACCGTGAGCTGGGATGCAGCATTGCAGGGAAGGTTAACGCTTTATTGACTGGGCCCCACCGCCCCGGGGCTGATTTCCAGCTCGGAGGCCCCTAGAAGGGACCTAGCACAGTGGGGAGAGCCAGAGCATCCTTCCTTAAGGGGATAGGTCTGTTCCAGCCATCTTCCAGACCCCGACGGTATCACCCATGAAAACAGGAGAAGGGATTGGTGCCAGAAAAAAAATGATGAGCAGAGAGCACTGATAAGCCCAGCAGGGCCCCTATTGCTTCCCAGGCCCTGCTTGCTGAGCCAGAAGCAGCTGAGCTCAGAACAGCTGCACATTTTTCTGTCTGAAGGGTGAACTGGGCCCTTATTCTCACCACAACAGCCCTCCTCAAAGGGAAAAGCCTTATCTCAGGATGGTTGTATATATTTGCAGGTAGGAGGAATAGCAGTGGAATTCTGCTCCTGATTAGAGCTATGAATAAATAAAAACCTCTTACTAACCTGAAAACACAGCAGAAATGAAGAAAAGGGTGACTTTCCAGGCAACAGCACAGCACTCAAAGTATCACTCTGCCACTCTGTCCTTCTTATCTTCTTCCTTCGCTCCCAACAGGAGAAATGGACCTCACCAGGAGCCCAGAGCTCCATTAGCACCATTTAATGGGTACATTAGCATCACTTAATGCACTGCACCTGCTTAGGCTGGTGTACCAAAGGTACACAGCAATGCTCGTTAGCCCTTTCTCCTCTCGTATTGATTGACCATGGCTTTTGGACTCTAGTGACAATTCCAACTACAAGGTTTCTAAAATAGGGACCAGGTGTTTGTTTACATGATTAACTAAGGGAAAAGACCCTCACTGCTGCTTTTCCCTACTTTCTGTTCTTCTCTCCTTAGCCCAAACTTGGCTCCCATGTACCCAATGTCCAGTGCATCCAATATCAATGTTATGTTATTATATTTGGTGTTTAAATGTCCACATCTTCCTTAAAGATAGTTTCCTGAAATCCCAAACACTGTTTGCTTTTCTCCAGAACCTCCCACAACTGGATGTCATCTGTATATTTCAGAATTTCTTACAAGGAGGAGCGGTCACTACTTAACTTTTGCTGATGAGGAAAATAAGATCCAGAAAAGCAAGCTCACCCAGAGGGGAGGTGGAAGAAAGAATTGGGCATAAAACTTGTTGACCAGCTGAATCCCAGCCTAGCACCCCTCAATTGAAGTAGCTCCTCCTACTCCATTAAAACCTACAAGCAATATCCAGAACACTTCATTTCTCCTCTGACTTTCCCCTCATTCCACCTCCAGACCCTACTTTAGTCCTCTTACAGCAGAGATGGAACCCCTGATCAGAGCTCAGAAGTTAATGATTATGAAGTGCTTTGAAACTTCCAGCTGGCAGGTGCTGCAGGAGAGCAAGTCATTTGTTTTTTAGCACTGGCATCCAGGGCAAATTATCTCCCCTTGTGACAAATGCTGATGGATCTGTTGTGGGAAGAGGATGCTGGGAGGGAGGATGACAAGCAGCCTAATGCAGGGAGATGCATCAGATTCAATGCAGTTAAATCACTGCAAGAGAAGCAACGTGAGGTTATTATCTTCCTGGATCACTCTTGCTACCCTGCCAATGTCATTCACATGTTCTGCCAAGGGTCTAAAGAACCAGACATGTAGGGGCACATGAAGGGTCGGCCTAAAGCACAGACTCCTCCACTGCTGCCTGCTCACCCTCCCACATGTGCCTCCTTGTCAGCACTGAAAAACCTCACTAGAGTCTCAGGCAGAAGCTGCAAGAGGGAGCCATACCCATGGTGGACCCTTCCACTGGCTGTGCCTGGGGTGATCCAGGAGTCTGGGGAGAGATGAAGATGTTTCCACCCCCAGGATGGCTGTTCCCTGCAATACTTTTTGTCTCACAATGGAGAGTTTGTCAGCAAGGGGCAGTGCAGGCCTGAGGATGCAGAAATGTGGAGCCTGCTCGCTCCTCTCCAAGGTTATCTAACCCACTCCTGGTTTGGATATACCTTTCCATTGGTATTTTCATACCCTGAGCTTCTGCAAACTTAATTTATGGTTTGTTATTTCCACAGTCCATGGAGCCAGCCAAATGCTTGAATGCAATCTGTGGCAAACCCTGCTCTTTTCCAAGTATTACAGCAGCTATTGACAGGGAAACACTTTAAACCTCAAGTACTTCAGAAGAAATATGCAGGATATGGCAAGTATATATTCTCCTGGACTTGCAGTCAATGGTATATAGCCATCTGGATTTCATCTGCCAGGCAGAAAAGGTCTGTAAGACAGGGTTTTTGGGCTACCACATGATGTGGAAATAGGCTGGGCCTAAATGTGGAAATATCCCTCTGCTGATCCACAGTGACTCCTCTGCCTGCATAAGGAGAAGTATCACATCTTCACGAACACCCACTCCCATACAACAGTCTGGCATCTTCTTGTCCACCCTGAGAAGCAAGAGGGGAGGCTGATTTACATCATTCTATTGGTCACAGAAAAACAAAGGGCTGTGAGAAAAGGAAGGCTCCTCTCCCAGCCCAGAAACAAGCACCCAGCCATGTCACAGCAATGGTATGTGGAACAATGGGCTTCCAGCATAGATGGGAGCAGCAGCTTTGGTGGTCCACGAGTTTTGGCTGGTTTCTGGTGCTGAGGGGATGCTGGCTTTCATATTCTAAAATGAGCTATAAGATGTAACAATAACTCATATTGTTCTTGCAGCCTAAAGGCTTGGGACTTGTCCTTGTGAGTGGGAAAGAGAGCCACACACAATAAGCTGTCTCCGTCACACAATGTTTCTTATTATGTCCCTTTAAGGATTCCTTAATTTCCAGGGATTTTCGCCAGCCCAGAAACACTTTAGGTACAATTGAAATTTTCTTTTAGAGTCCAATTTTTTTCCTCAAATGGGGGAAAAAAAAAAAAAAAATCGGGTTTCTTGGCAGAGATCTGTAACGAGCATCAAAAACTGCAAGAAGAACTGACTGTGGAGTGGTTGTGCTACTGAGAGCCCAGGAGTGTGGAAACGCTGGAGCACCAGGGAAAAATACAGGAAGCAGACAGAAAAATACAATCCAAAAATGAACCTTAAAGAGACAAGGTTTTCCTCAGGAGAGAGGCAGAGCTCAGATGGCAATGTCAGCAGTGGCTGAGCTCCATCGTCACATTCTCTGCTACTGAAAGCCCCTTTTGGAGGAGTTCAGCTGTAGCTGCCAGTGTACAGTGCCACGGGGGAGCATGAGAGGTGAAGCCTTGGTAACCGCAGCTTTCCTGGCCCTCAGCTTGCTTCACCAGTCATTCTTGTCCTTTACCAGCTCCTCTTCTCATCATGGTAAAAGAAAGCCTTTCCCAAACTGCTTACACATATTTATAAGTCCACAACAGCTCGTTGGTTCAGGAAGTGGGGCCTGACCTCTGCCATGGTCTCTGAGTCCTCAGAGACGCACCAAAGGATCTGGGAAGGATGAGCTGCTGCCCTGGATGTCTGCCCAAGTGGGAGATGGACGAAGGAAGGGCAAAGAGATCTCAGCAGGAACCAGGTACCAGAGAGCAAATATACTTTGGCAGAGGGCAAAGTCTCTGAAGTCTCAGCTATGCAAGAGTAAAGACTGGTAAGGACAGCCCTGTCTCGTGTTTGGGAGAATGGTATCCGCTGTAAAGAGTTGTTTTCAGCTTATTTAAACTTTTAACATCCATTTTGAAGTCCCAGGAGTGCCCAAAGTTCCCCCTGGACTTCTCTCCCTCCTGCCACCTCTCAGAGGGGCAGACCCAAGCTGCACCACACCACTGTTTACTTGGCACCACCCCTGCAAACAGCTTTTGGTGCGTAGTCAGCACCAAGAGTTGGGCTCCTTTTGTCTTTGAGAAGAGGGCAGGAAACACGCCAGTGCAAATTGGTTATCAGAGAAGCTTCTTGGTTCAGGTTCCCACAAAGCACATTCAGAGCCACCCCCCTGGCTCCAGCTTTCTGCTCTCCCAGGATGTGCATTTCCTCCCACACATCTATTAACTTTCCTCTCTGCTCTCACTGACCACAAGCACAGACCCCGTGGCTCCACTTCCCAAGAATGGCTCCACCAGACCCACCTTTCCTCTTATCTTGATGAGGATGAGTCTGGAAGACTGACTGAAAGCTGTGGAAACACTGGCCTATTCCCTAAGGTGACCAGGTGTGCGAACCTATCTTGTTTGAGACCAAATACAATTACTCTAGGAAAGAAAAACACACAAATCATTCTCCTAGCTCGGGAATAAAAGGTCCCCAATGTCCAGTTTGTCCTTGTCACCTACCTGCTAAGACATTTGCAGAATGACCTGAGACATTAATTTGCTCCTACCTCTCAATACCATACGCCAAAACCTTGGGACCCCTGGTCCACTGTCCTGCCCAGGAGGGACTGGTGGCAGTGGGACTCCATCAGCCTCTGCATCCCATAGAGAGACTGGGAGGATGTTCCATCCTTCTGGCTTATGCTGTTCAGGCAGGACTGGCATGGAGCAAAAACCAGCTGCTTGTAATACATTATCTAATGGTTAGCTTTAAGCACCAAGCCCTGTGAAGCAAATGGACTTGTTACACTATTCAGCACCTGCAGACTTATTAGCCCCGGCAGGACTGGAGGCTCACAATAGTCACCTCGCCATCAGTCAGGAGGGAGGGCAGCAGAGCTAGAGGAGTTGGCCAGACTTTCCACAGGTGGGGATGTGACTTCTCTCTCACAGAGATTACCAAGTGCCCATCCATCTGGGCTGCTCTCAGCAGATGAGCACTGGAAATGGTCCTGCAGCCATTCACATCCTTTGGGGGCTGTTGCACACCAACCCCATTGGGAGAGCCAGGGCCCAGGACCTAGATGCAGTGTCATTCATGGAATTCAGGGACAGGACTGATGCCCTCTCTAAACTCCCGCAATGGCTGGGACTCGTCTGGTAGCTGGGGGAAGGCAGCTTAGCTAGTGAAGCCCCAGATCTGAAGAGAAGACATAAATAGGGATGTAACAGAAACTAAATAAATGTTATTGACCTTACCATGTTTGCCATCAGACCTGTGCATTACAAACAAGCCCCTCTGATTCAGAGGCGTAGGGTGCCATTTCTCTCCCTGGGTTGGAGGAAGCCTGACTGCTTGGAAGCATTTGGAGAACATGCCTGCTTGGAGAGAGTCACACCAGGAGAACATGAGTGCTGAGAAAGAGCAGCGGAGGGAACAACAAGTCCACCTTCTCCTGCTAGAGAATATGCTGGTTTGACTTTCAGAAAAGGCTTTTGGCAATGAGACTGCAAGCAGTATATCTAGCAACTGGGCCTCCTAAAGAGCTTCCCTGTTCCAGTCCCTGGCAGCATCTTCCCCATGTGGCTGAAGCAAACACAAGTGATGTTGCAAAGGATCCGGGGCTCTGAAGGGCACTCCAGGATGTGGCTGCTCACAGCAGGAGAGGAAAAGTCAGGTCACCTCCCTAAACAGCTTCCACTTGAGCTTAGGGATGGAGTTCCTCGATGTGAGGTGACAACAAGGTAGCTGGGACCTGAACACATTCCTGCTAGGATTCCCTCCTGCCCCACAGCCAGCTGATTCCCATCCCTGGCCCATCTCTTGCCCAGGTCCTCTTTAACAAGCATAGGCTGAGGATTTAGCCTTAGACGCAAAGCAAAAACCTGACTCAGCCAAACCACGACACAAAGATAAACTTTCTTTGGGGTCTAATGCTGGAAAAATGCCATCACTGGAATGTCCTGAAGCATGGCAAGTTTTCTCAGGATAATGAAAGTAAAAATTGCTCTGTTCTTGCATATGTGGATCCATTTCAGACAGTTCCTGGGAGGAAAGTACTATAATATCCCCTTTCAGACTGAAGGAAATTGAGACTGAGAAGGATTAAAGTGACCTGCCAAAAGCTGCATGGGGTGGGGGATGAATGAGCAGCTAAATGTACTTGAAAACTTAAGAGAGATCCTTTAATGAATCCTACCAAGATTGCTGTCTCTGTTACTGCAGCTAACGGGGAACACGTTTGTCAGAGGCTCTCACCATCAGAGGCAGAAGCTTTTACAAGAGCTGCACATCTCAGAATAAGGCTGATGGAAACACCCAACAGTTCAAGCCTTTTGGTGCTCATCTTCATGAGGAATTGGCAGAAAATAGGCAGGATTTGAAGAATGTGCATGAACCCAGCCCTGGCCATTCCCCGATCTCAACTGCCCTAAGGCCTGAGTAATCACACTCTTTCTTCTCCCCTTCTTTATGCCATTCAGCAACAGTAAAAGCTGGAGCTGATTTGGGGCCATGAAGCCTCACACGAATGGCTGCAAAGTGACATGGGGGGGTCAAATCTAATTTCAAGCAACTACTCAATGTTATTTCTAGTACTAAGGGGGTCTAGGTCC
>JBCJKH010058749.1:20442-42401 GCA_039877255.1 Loriculus beryllinus
AGGGGGTCTAGGTCCCCTAGGGGCAGGTCCTGGAGGAAAGACTGGGCATCTTGTGCCACCAACAGGGGTGACTTCTTGGAGGGATGAGAGAACTTTGGTTTCAGTGACATCCAGTCACAGCTGCAGGAATAGCCCAAATTGCCTCTGGAAAGGGTCACTTCCAGCCTTTCTTGGGTTGTTTTGCATCTGTAACTTGTATCTAATGAAATGAATTTTAATTTGCAGGATTATGAAGATCGTTTTAAAGCAGCTTATCTAACACTCTGTTCTCCTTCCCTGGTTTTCCCCAAAGTGTTTGTGGGTGATGCAGAAGGCTGCAATAAGCCATTCTTGAAGCCTGTCTCGGCTAAAACTTCCTCACATGGGACAGCACTACTCCCCATGAATTTTAATGGGCTCTTCTAAACATGCCCTTTTGCTGTACACATGAGTTCTGCAGGGGAATACTACCCAGCACCAGCTAACCAGACAGAACAAATTGGATGTAATCCTGCAGATTGAAAACACTGCAATAACCTACTGAAAAAGCAGCTCTCCTTCGTCAATCTTGGAGTGGGGGATGCTGAGTGAACAACAGGTACTGCTGCAGTGCCCAACAGAGGTTGGAGCCATCTTAAGATCACATTTATGGATCCTTTGGATGGCCTCTCTTTGAGGGTGACAGGGACATTTCTCCTTTCCCTTGGACCTGCAGCCTGAGACCTTCTCCTAAAAGTAGTTCTGTGTGCTGCATCCTTCAGTGCATTGCTTACTTGTCATTTTGCTTTTCAAAGATGCATTTGGAAAAGGTGGGAGCAAACCAGGTTTGACAAGTGCTCAAACCGGCAATGAGCACTTGTGCAGAGAGCAGAGACCCCTGCTCAAGTCCTTCAGCACAAAGAGGCTCAAATCCACCCCCAACTCTTTAAGTTCAGGCACCAAAATTTCCTACAGCCTTGCAGCAAAACCTTTTCCTCAGTGTCTGACCCCACCATCCCTGCCCTGTTGAGACTCATTTTCCAGTGTGACCAAACACCTAAAACGGTCAATGGTTTAGAAATCTCTACCATCTCTGAACTTCTTGTGTTGGAGTGCTCTAAAAGGCATTTTGTTGTCCATACTCCTCATGATAACCCAGAATTAAAAATTCTGGTGAATGCTTTATTTTCTGCACAGAGCAGTTACAACACAGCTCTTCCGTAAAGCACCTTTGTGCAAAGGGCAGAGGATCTGGCAGGGAGGCCTTTGAAATCCCTACCTGTGCTCCTGCCAGCTCCAGAGGGGGATTCAGCAGGACGGTTCCTGGGGAAGGCAGAAATCACTGCCGCTTGGTTGTAAGCAGATGAAGAGATGTGTTCTGGCCGAGCTCCTGCAGCTTTGCAGGTAGTGAGAGCCTTTGGGGCAACAGTCGTGGGTGCTCCCATCCACCTGCTCTTCAAGTCCTTGCTGGCTGGGAAGGGCAGGGGCCTGAAGGGAAGAGGAAGGAGTCCCCAGGTTACAAACCAGCAGCATGACCCCCAGCTTGGGAAGCATCTCCTGCTCCATGCAGAGGCACAGCAGTCACAGCTATGGGGCGAAAGCACCCAGCCCAGTGAATCACATCATGGAGACCTGGTTTAAGTGCAATGATGAGACATGAGAACTTGACATGGTCACAGCCTTCACTAACTGGGGACTAACTCCTGTCCTCATGTCCTCCCTGTCTTTCAGGCTGCAAACTTCTGACCATCCCCATTCACATGGTGCCTGGCACGGTGAGGTTTCACTCCCTGCTCCTAGCATTTATGTTTTGCCATTCCAGTAACCAAAGTAATAACGGCAAAGATTCCTTAGGATTATTGCATTAGAGATTTTTATTTGAAGAGAGTTGCCAGCTACCTACCTTTGTCTATTTGCATACATTAAATATTAACAATCCAGCCAACATAATGCAAAATTTAAAAGGCCTTTAATTCAGGCAGTTATGCCCCAGTAAATCAGAAAATCCCAGCAAATTCCCAAGATTATCACTCACCAACATGTTTCAAGAGCAAGCAGCCATTTCAGTGGTCCACAGTTGTTCTCCAAAATCCTTCGACGGCCTTTCAAGTTCAAGCTTAGCCCCCATTTTCAACTTACCTCCTCACTCCTGATGGGATGTGGAACAAGGCAGAGTACCCAGCCATAGCCCTGGGGAGCTGCTGGCCCTTGGGGCTGTGTGAGGCTGTTGAGGGGTGACCTTCTCACACCTCTGCTTTGGGGATCAGCACAGCTGCAAGCACTGACATCCTCTGCCCTGGCACCTGGACTAAGGAAAGCCCACCTTCCTTCTTCCCTTCAATCTCAACACAGACCTTCTGCTCAGAGGCCATTCCTTGCTTGCTGGAAGGAGCAGGGTGTTTCTCCACCCCTCACACACCACCTATAACACCCTGCGTGCTGGGGAACACGGGCCATGTGGAGATGTTCTCTCCAGGTTTCTGTCTCTGTTTCCTGACATGTTCACAGTGGTCAGCCACAGTCTTGCACTGGAAAACCAGAGGTGAGTGAACCAAGCTCATCCCAGCACTCAATTGTGCATCTCACAGATGGCTGCTCCTCAGACAGTCTCTTTCTCTTGCACATAAAAATGAAGGTGGGTCTTAATCAAAATCAATAGAGGAGGTTAATTAAATACCTCTGCTCAGCAATATATTAAAGCCTCCTCCCCAAGCCCAGCATGTGTGCGAGAGATCTTTGCCTGCCTTGCCTGGTCAGATTGCTTTGCTAAAGGAAGGGCTGTGCAGAGGGGGATTTAGGGAAAAGAGCAGCAATTCGGTTTTTCTGATTACTAAGGGCAACCCAAGTATCATTTAAATAGATCTTACGGTTCATAAAGCAGCTACAATTTATTCCTAGCCCAAAGCTATTTATCCTACATGGGAGTTTTTCTCCTTTCTGCAGAAAAAGACATGGTAAAGTATGAATTGACTTTTGGGGTGCACATGGGACTGCACCAACCCTGGTCTTTGCTCTCCTGAACCCTGTCTTCAAAGGAAAGGAGGAAGGGAGATGGATGGTAGCAGTTCAGAGACTGATGTGGGCTGAGTGAATCCCAAGGGTTGGGGGCTGCAGGGAACATGCTGCCTCTGAGAGCAATTGCCCAGGGTCCCAGCAGCTGCTTTTCCAGTTAAAACAGCTAATAGCCTCAAGGAACACTGCAGACAGGGGAATTCAAACATGCATTGTAAAAGGCACGATTTTTGAGCTTGCGTAGTTTCTTCGGTGTAATAAATGTAATTTATTCGGTAATAAAAACTAGATTTGGTTGAAGCATCTGTAACAATAACTTGAAGACAGCTCAGCTGTTCCACTTTTCCAGCCCTGGGGGCTAGCAGCTCTCCTCCACCTCTTCTCTATGGCTGCAGAGATGACATTGGCCACTGATGGGTCCTTGGAGAAGGGCCCATGGGTGGGTTCTTTAAGTCAGAGTGTCCTATTGCAGGCATGCAAAGACTCAAAGTGATGTTGCACAGGTCATGGACCACTGAGTATGTGACATTAGAAACGCTGTCCCTTGGTTTCTCTTTCTTGCTTACCAAAGATCCTGGCTTTGTCTTGTACAGATGTGTGTGCAGAGAGGATGTGCACCAGCCATCCTGCTTTAAAGTCAGAATCAACAATGTGAACAACAGGTCTCAAAGTATCTTTTCTTAAAACATCTATCTTCATAGATTTTAATTTAGCAAACCAAGAAAGACCAGTTCAGTTTGCAAGAAACTGACTAAACCAAAAGTTTCCCTATGGAAAAAGATTAATTAGGATAGAAACAAGGACAAACAAGCAGCAATGCCTTGGGAACCATCCCAGAAACTTCAGTGGCTTGTTTTACAAATCTTTGCAGTGCAATTTGAGACCAAATCTCCCAACCATTTGCTTCATCAGGAGAAATGTGACGCTCCAGCCCTAATATGGACTAAAGCACATTTTTTTTGGGGGGTGACTTTGTAGATACAAGTAAATCTTTTGGCCTGCTCAGTTTCCAGGATTTAATGCAGTCTTTCCACACCCTGCAGAAGCACCCCCAAAATAGAGCAGGAGGCTGTCTCAGCAGGGAGCAGCCTGGAAAGCTGCAGCATGGGAGATGTACTTTGCAGCCAGTGCCTTGCAGGAGGGCACGTACAATCAGTAATTACAGGCAAAGCAATCTGTAGTCCTTCCGTGCCTTTGTGCTGGGTATCGCCAGGCTTAACAAAGGCACTGAAAAGTCCTGCTTTGTCTCTCAGGAAAAATAAGTCTCTCCAAGTGTGGAATAAAGGGTCATAAAACCAGCTAGTGCCTCCTCTTCCCTGCTTCCAACATAACTGGGCTGCTGGGGAAAGCTGCACAGGGCAGCAGCTCCCTGGTGCTATGAGAAGGCACCGCAGCAGCTCTGAGCCAAGCAGGTTGCACAGGCTCCAGCCCTTGGGGAACACCAGTGCAAACACAGCCAAGACTTTTAAACACCCAACTGAGCATCTCCTGCCCAGCTGTGCTGCATGCAGGTCTCCTGGACCAGCCCCTGCTTGGGCTGGGAGCCTGAACTCCAACAGGAATTTTTCCCAGCAGCTAAATATTACACTAATGCACTTTGTACGTACACAGTCGGGATGCTGAGTCACTCCAGAACATCTTCCCTCCAGTTCTCACTTGCTATGTTGCCGTCAAGGAACATCAGCTCTCTGCCCAGACCCTGGGGCTCACTCTAGAAATAAAAGCACAGTGTTGTGCGCACTTGAGCTCATGAGTCCATTAGCTATATTTAGCTCTCATCTTCCCAAGGATTTGCAGGAAAATGGATGAATGTGCAAACTTAATTGCAAGTCACATCCTATAGATTCTGACAGTTATGTTCTTCCTTGAAGTATGCCTCCAGGATGCAGTTCTTTTAGAGTGTATCTAGTGTTTAGTTACTCAAAATGACTGCACAGCATGCTAGACCTCCCCCAGGCACCCCCAGACACTCAGCATCAAAGCTGCAGTCTCAAAGCTACAAAGCAGAGTGCTATGTTTTCTACCAGCTCTTCATGGCAATGGACTAGTCAATACATTACTTGGTTAAAAAGCAGCACAGTAGCTATTATCAACAAGCATATGAAGAAGTGGAAGATGACCAGGGGATGGAAGGCAAGCTGTTGCTGGTTTACTCAGTTTTCAATTTATATTGAACCCTGATGTCCTTTTCTGGCTATGGCATCCCAAAACAGCATTTTTCCTTGTTAAACCCCATTATTTGTGATCTGATCTCTTTCAACTCCAATTCAGAAGAGGCCAACAGGAGGAAAATATATCTAAAATGATAAAACAGTCAATTCAGAAGAGCCCACTTCTGCTGCTGTATTTAGAAGACACCTGCTTGACCTACCCAAGTTATTCCATGTTCAGTTACTTCTATCTCTGCCAAAATTAAACCTGCTGAGCTTGAAATTTTCCATGTCATTTGTTGGTCTCTAGTAGGAATAAAAGGCCATTTAAGGAAACTTAGCTATTTTCAATTACAAGATCAGGGAAAAATTGCACATTAACAGGGACGAGATGGTTATTGGAAAAGAAATAAAAAAAGTAAGGAATTCATCTGACATTCTCAGGTTGCACCTTTCTGCAGATTAACAGGAGAGAAGAATTAGGATTTTATGGGAAAACACTGATTTTAGCATTTCATATCAATCAGATGCTTGATTTTGCAATCCAAATATCCTTCTAACAAACTAAAGGAATGAAATTACACTTAACTACACTGGCTACAGTGGAGTCAGAATCTTGGGAGCTCTCCCACTATATTGCACCAGTAAATAATTCCTGCAGTTTGGGACTCTTCTTGCTCAATGGTATAAAAACCAACACCTAATTAAAAAGATAAGTATGAATTTCTAAAGGCATCCATAGAGTTTGCTGAGGAAGAAGCATAAATTTAACAGATGGTTTCGCTGTGTGATCGTACACTGGAGATACCAAAGGTATCCGGTGATTCTTCTACATGATGGTCATTCTCCAAGGCTAAGGGACTTCAGCTGGATTCATCACCACCTCCATCACCAGGAGCACACTGTGGAGGACAGCCACACTCCAGATTTGCTGCACGCTTACTGCTTGATGCCACTGACTGCATGCTGCTGTCCAACACGCTTGCTCCTGCTCCCCATGGCATGTTGCAGCACTGAGGAACCCGCCTTCTGGAAATCTTTCTTGGTGCTGTCTGCATTGAGAAATCTGCTCTATTTAAGTTCCTGGGGAAAAAAAAAAGCCACATCCCAGCTATTTGATCCATCCCTGGTGCAGCCAGCTTGGTGCATGTCCCTTGGTTCTTTGGAGTCTCCTGACCTCATGGGAATGGAACACTAGCAGGGAGTCTCAGGGAGGAAGACCCCAGGTAGGTCAGTTCTTTGGACAGCGTTTGCAAAGGAAAAAGAAATAGGGTAGCTCACAAAACCAGGGCAGCCCCTTCACTGGAACTTTCCTTTGGCAAATAACAAGTCCCTGCACAGAGTAAGCTTGATGTGATGCTCTGGTGTGGTTTGTCTCCATCCTTGCCCATCTCTACCTCTTGTGCATCCCCAAAGCAGTGATGGCCCCCTCCCAGCCTCCACAGCAAAGCTGCTTCAGCAGTTAAACGTTCCCCATTCTTGCTAGAGGATTTTGTCTTTCAGTCCAACCTATCCAAAGATTTTCACTGAGCTAGACCAGCATTTGAAGCCCACACAAAAACCTCCGTATGGAGCAAGACCACCAGAGCCAGTATTAATGGGTGTCCTGACCTCACACACAACACCTACTGGAGTTCGCATTGCTGCAGAACTGGATCCATCTCTGACCTTTCTGACCGTAGCAGCAAGAAGGAAGCAAAGCCCATTTGCTCCTGTGTTACAGAAGATAGGACAGAGGGGAGCTATGGGGTAAAACTGGTTCTATATTTAAGGCCTGCATTGGGTTGTTATGGCAACAGGAATTCCAGCCACCACCGCGGGCTCCTCCGAACGCCTCCCTGCTATCCTCTGCGGAGCCCAACTCTGCATCACTCAGCAGCCGCCTGCCTAACGCTTGGGCTGAAGGGGAGGGGAAAGGAATGTGCAACTCATCTTGTCACAGAGAGGTCTTTCTTCCAGAAGTGAAAAGCAAATGAGAAGAAAAAGCTTAAATAAATATGCCTACAGATACAGCCACTGAAAGCCAAGTCTGGCAACAGAAAGGCTCAGACCCTCTCAGCTGATGGAGCCCACAGGGGCTCGGAGCCACCAGCACAATGAAACTCCCTTGGTGAGTCCCCAGGGAGGACAACCACAAGGCTCTTGATGAAGGTGAGGTGCACAGGGGGCTCATCCCAGTGGGATGGGAACAAACCCCTCCTTCCATACCCACTGCTGGTCCTCACGAGGCCAGACCTGAGGCTCGCACATGTGCTAGCAGCAGTCTGTCTGTTGTGGTGCTACTTCCCCAAGCTCAGTGTCTTTTGTCCAACTGCTGAAGTCTGCATTTCATCCATGCAGCAATAGGAGCGACCAGAGATAAAGAAAACAGCCTCTAAGGAGAGATGGAGGGAAACAGGTCAACTAAGTTGTGAAAAGAGAAGATGGAGCGGAGATGAGTGACAGTTTGCCATTCATAAAGATTCCTGTAGAAGAGAATGATGACTTGCTTTCTATATGTGCTGAGAACCAGACAAAAATAATAGGATGGAAGAATTAGGATGGCTATTGGAAAAAACCTTCAAATCAGAAGCACAAGTAAAGCCCTGAGGTAGATTGCCCAAGGAAACATCATTAAGACTTCCAAAAACAAGGTGCTTCATCATTTGTCAGGGATGGTCTAGACATATTGATCTTGGCCTGGTACAGGAAGATGGATCAGGGTACATCTTCATGTCTCTTCCTGCCATACAGAGCTGTGATTTTTCTATGAGAACCTCATGTGTGCATTCACACTGTACTTACACACACCACAGCAACCATTTACAGCAGAGTCCTCTTAACTGCAGTGACTGGAATTAGGTCTGGTATTTCAGGAGGCAGCTGAGGTTCCTATTGTCACCCCTGGGATCACCTCACTTTGCACACTCAGCAGTTTTCAACTTGCCTTTTCCTGGCCACATCAGCCCAGATGCTGTGTCCCCAGCAGCAGCATTCACTGGTCTCTGCTCCATTTCCTCCCAGCTGATGACCTTAAATTAGCAAAACCTGTTATTAACCTATCACAACCTAGCACTTAGAAATGGCTGTAATGCAATAACACCTTCCCTGCAGCCCATCAATTCCTGTTCTTCTAAGCTGCTTCTGTTAAACAGCCTTGCCTGTTCTGCAATTAACAGCAGCTCATTGTATCCTACCAAAACTCCTTTGCTTACAGCATTAAAGAAGTCAGGACACGGCACACAACATCCCTGTGCACCTGAATAGCCTGCATTTACTAACGAGCTCTACAAACCTCCTGTACTGTTGTATAAACCTCTTTACCCTGCATGCCACACCAGCTCTATACATAGTGGCACAACCATGCACAGCATGCGATGGCTGCAGACCACAGACACAGGGCAGCACCTCTGTTTGAGGCACTCAGTCCCCTTCAACACGGTGTCCCAAGTTGTCCGAAAGTTTTCTTTTCTGGTAAATTCAATTCTGTGAATGTAAAGCTCAGATTTATTGGTAACCAAAGCACACGGAAGAGGTGCACCAGCCCCTGGTTACATCCATGTATCAGCTTTGTAGCTCCTCCTCTGCTTATAGCTACTTTTTCTATTTACCTTGAACTGCTGCCATGGTTGCAGGATGCTTTAGGAGAAATAGGAGAGGGCAGAAAACCGCAGGGCCTACATTACCCTAAAAATAAACCCCCGAAAGGAGTCAGAGTTATTGAAATGGTGAGTAGATGAACCCCCAGAAAGCACAGAGAACAAAACACAAATCAGTGTTAGCACCACTGTGGTGACAAATGCCACCATCCCAGATCACACACAGCACCAAGTACTACAGCCGGCTGTGAAACAGCCTCTTGACAGTGAAAACACAGTTACTGCAGTGTAAGACAGAGGAAACACAGCCATCAGCAGTGCAGCAAAGTGTCAGATTGGCCAGAGTTTGGTATTTTTGTTCTTGTTGATAAATAAATGTAAAGAAATGTGATGATTAGGTGGAAGCAAAACAGCACTGTTATCAATACAGGGTGCCTATGCAATACATTAAACCCGAGTAATTTAAAGAGCAGAGCATATCACATAAATAATTGATTCTGTTTTGGTAAGCACACCGACACTTTAGCTGCCTAAGTCCTCAAGAAGGGGGCTGCTTTTTAATTAAAATGTAGGCATTTACAAATGCACGTGAGCCTTTAATCATTCATATTTGGCTTGGCTGTGCACTAGAAAGAATAAAGCAGCTTTCATCTTTCTGTAGATTACACCCAGCAAACTGCCAGGGCTGTGAATGAGCCGAGGAAGTCTGTGTTGTGATGAGAGAGTGTTTTGGTCCCCTGTGCAGCACAAAGGCATCTGGGAAGATGCATTTGCTGAGGTCAAACCAAAACCATCAAAGTGCTGGAGAGCCAACGCGATGCAAAGCCAATCTGCCTCAGTGCCTGTATTAAAGCAGGTGCTCCCTGGCACTTAGGGATATTATGAAGGCAGATAACCAGAGTGCAGATGATTTCAAAGGGTTTAATTGCTTTCTTCCTAATAACACTGCAAGAAAGCGTTCTCCCTCTTTCTCCAAACCTCTGTCTCAATGGGAGCTTCTCAGCTGGTCTGTGGGGTCTCAATCTGACATAGGGGATGGCAGTGGGGTGGGAAACACAGCTCTGGTCCGAGCAGTAATGTCCGCAAACAGATTCCAGCCCAAGATAAAGCTCTACTGCGCACAAAGTAAATCAAAAGCATCCAATGCTCATTATTTTGAAATCCCTGGATTTGTACCTGAAGCTGCTGAGTCTTGAGAGCCCAGCACCACGAAACCAGCATTTACCTGCATGGTCTGCTGTGAGGCATAGGTCTGTGCACTGCTCCTGGACTGCTCTGCCCCAACCTTCAACAGCTTCAACAGCTCACAGTGGCCAATGACCAATTCCACATGTTTTGTGTGTACTGAGCAACCTAAGCCTGCCTCAAAGCACGTCAATCACAGTATTTCAATGAAAATTAACAAAGGAATATTTAGGTTAAAAGAGCCCAGTGACCACAACCCATTGTATTGAGAGCTTGCATCCCACAGGGAGGTGAAAGCAAAGGAATGGTTTGCAGCTGATGCTCTGTGGCTGCTCAGGGAGAGGCTGCAGCTGAACCTGGTGGCACCGAGCATCAAGAGAGGATTCTCCTATACCTCTGCCCAGTCAAGCACATCCACCTGCATGGACCAGAGCTGGGGCTCTGCCCTTCCTCTCCCCTCCTGCTTCCAGCTGCACTGCTGCTCTGGCTTCTCACAGGCAGAAGTTTCCGGAGATGCCCTTTGATGATGGCAGCCTCCTTCTCCACTGCACAGAGGCAGAAATTCAGGTATTCAGGTGCTAGCATACAGCCTTGCTGCAGCAGAAATGCAGCCAGGAATGCAAAGTCTTGCTGCAGCCACTTTGCACCAGATTTGCCCAGTTTATGTATCTGCAGCTAGGACACCAAGCCTGAACTGATGTGGGTATGCACCCCACAGAAACACCAGTCTCCTTTCCCAAATGCTTTCCCAGGTTGTCCTAGTGTACATCCCAACATCCCATGCAGGCCAACAGCCAGACTCACAAACACGGCTCACAGCCCCCTCAGAGCTCATAAAGCCACAGAGGACTCAGCTTCCCCCAGTTTCCCTCTGATACCCAAACAGTTTATCCAAACAGAGCACCAGAACATGGGGGACTTCAGCTCCTTTCTAGGCTTGGCCAGGTCTCTCCTGGGGGGCAGAAGTGCCACAGTGATTCCTAGAGGATGCTGCACTCCCCTAAAAGTCAGAGGAAGGAGCACCACAGAGGCAGGTGATTGAGAAAGACTGGTGCAGTGAGCAGGATGGGGACCCCAGGGAAAGCAGGGGTGCTGGGAGTGATGCCCTACCACAACACCAGCCACAGGAGCACTTGGGCTTCTAAGCCCATTCCTGTGAAGAAGTGGCTTCAGCTCCCTGTGTCCATCTCCTGGCGCGACAAAGAGCTTGCAGCTCTCAGGAGGCTGCCGGCGTTAGAGCTAGACTTGTTTATCTGATGTTTCTACAGAGTAATATCAAATCAGGCTGCAGTTTATGCTAAAACAGGCAGGGAAGGAAGAAAAGGGGAGCTGGAAAACGTCCAAGCTTTAAAGCGTTTTATTCTAGCTTTGACATTATTTAAAAGAAGGAAAACGTTATGTTGATAAACATGAATGGAGAAAAAGATTAAATAGAAGGGTAAAATGAAGATGAAACATCGTACCGGCGTTTGAGGACAAGCATCTCTCTTCAGCACAGAACTTGTCCGGGTTTTGGTCACAGGACAACAAAATCCTCCGCAGGTCCAGTTCTGCTCAGTGGAGGGGCAAGGAAAGGGAAATCCTTACCCGACATCACCGGGGGGACGCGGGTTTGGGGTGTCCGCGGCGCCGGGGCCGGGCTCGCTCCTCCCGGAGCCCGCCGCCAGGTGGGGCCTTGGGACCACGCTGCCGCCAGCACCGGGCCCGCAGCATCCCCGGGCCCCGCGGCATCCCCGGGGCCCGCGGCATCCCCGGGGCCCGCAGCATCCCCGGGGCCCGCAGCATCCCCGCCCCTCACCGCGGCTCGGGCCCTGGGCTCAGCTGAGTGCCCCCCACACCAGCCGGCCCGTTGCAGAGCATCTCCCGAGCCCTCCTCTGAGCAGCTCAGGGTCTCCCCCACGCCCCATCAGCATCCTCCCGGGCTGGGGCGAAGGGACCAGGTCAGGGTCCTGTGTAGCTCTGCCTCACTACTCCTTCCCCTCTGGGTGGGACGGGACCTGCGGGCACAGCTCTTCATCAAGGTGCTAATTGCTCTCCCCAGCTGCACTGCTCAGCACCGATTCTGAGTTGCCCTGAAGCACTGTTGAAATCAGGGCTGAAGCTGGGTGAAGGGATTTGGGGCTGCTCTCACCCACCTTCCCGCAGGTCAGGTTAGGTCTGAGCTGTGTCTCTGCAGCTTTTCCTTTTTACCCCATCCCTGGGATTGTCCGACTCACAGGTTTGGCAGGAGGGCAGCAGATGCAGCCATCCTGTGTGCTCCATTGGTGGAGTGCAGCCCCTTCTGCAGGGTGTGCGGTTGCTTTCATTGGCAACGATCACCTCAGGCAGGGAGGCAGAGAGCAGCTTGGTAGGGATTTACTCAGGCAAAAGCTGACCTGTGTTCAAATAACTCCCCTGCTCCCCTCGGGCAGAGCCCTCAGCTCCCCATGTGCCCAGTGCCAGATGGAATCACTGCCCATTGAGCTGCTGTAAACCCTGGCTTCTTGATTCCCCTCTACATGGGCTCTAAGGCCCAGTAGAAGTAAGCTCTGTTAAAGACAGGCAACTCCAACCCCCTCTGCCCTCAGGCTGGCTCTGGGGTTATGGCATCTCCAGGCTGCTCAGTCACCTGTGAAGAGTTTCCAGCAGCTCTGAATTATGAATGAATTTGCTTTTCCAAATGAAGGTCTCTGCTCAGGCTCAGGGATTAGGTCTCAGCCATGTGCTGGAGACAGTTACTGATAACAAAGACCCCAGCACATACATACCCTCTGATGGATCCTGAGCCATCACCCCCATAACACGATTAGCCACCTTAATGCAATCAAAGGGGGAGCGGTGCTGGGATAGGAGTGGGCAGGCTGGATCCTGGCTGCCTGGGAGTGATTCCTGGGTAGCACAGGGTTGGCTGCATCACCCCCATCCTGAATCTCCAGCCTGCCTTGAGGGGAAATGCAGATTGCAGCATGGCCGAGATGTAGCTGCAGAGACTGCACGGAGGCCATGGGTTTACTGTGATGCTCCCAGTGATGAGCTGCCTGTCCCTGACACCTCCCAGAGCAGGGGAGGGATGATCCACCTCATCCCATCGGCAACTCACAGGGCACCAACACAGCTCACGTTGGTCCCAGAGCAAGACACTTATCGCAAGGTTTTATGGTGGGGGAAGCATTCCTGTTCACTGGGAACCCGCTGCACCAGTGAGCTCCCAGCAATGGAGCCGGTTGTGCAAGAGAGTCCTGGACGTGCCAATACATTAGTGGCCTTTAGAAACTGCCCCTGTGGCTTGAGACAGCACTTACAAAGCTGATTTCCCAACTGGATGTCCAGGCATCCCACAGCTATTCCTGGCTGACCAGCTCTGCCTGTTTGACCCAACCACCCATCCTGCATCTCCACCAGCGCCAGAGAGGGTGGCATCCATCCGCCGTGTCAATGAGGGTAAAGGGCCAGCCCCTGTGGCTCACAGGGCAGTGTTTGCTCTTGCTTCACCCAGGTGATACCAGATGAGTTATTGCTTTTTCCTCTTTTTGCTGTTCTCTTATCCAAAAGCAATCCACAGGCACACACAGTGCCATCACCATTGATGGAGGGCCTGGGGACCATGGCATGGACCAGCCCCTGCGGCACTGCTCATTGCTCCCCACACAACACAGCCTGCAAGCCCAGATCAGCGCAGCCCTGGCCTGATGCCCTCCAGCAGCCAAACTTTCTCACAGGAGGAGGGCTGGGGGCTCTCTTGCCCCCCAGGGAGCACAGGAAGGGGTTGCCATAGCCCAAGGGGTGCCCTAATCCCTGGAGGACCATCACCAAGGCTCCTTGCCCCAGTGGGTGCTGCTGGGGGCACAGCAGGGTGGCCGGTTGGTAAAGGGGACACCCGGGTGGTGGGAGAGAGGGTGCTAAGGGCAGGCAGCAGTGCAGCAGATATTGCCATGGGGCTGAGCTATTGCTACTGATCATGGGAGAGGAGTGGGGCAGCCCTTGGCTGTGTACCTGGGAGAGTCTTTGAGAGGGAAGGGGCTCTTTGGGCAGTCCTCCCCAGCAGGGTTTACTGAAGGCAGCTGCCTAAAAGCCACAGTTAATCCTTCATGACCCTGCTCTTCCTCCCCTTGCCTCTTGACTAACACTAGCCCTTCTTAAATAACAGTCAATATTGTCACACTGCTCACCTATGGGAAGAATAAGTACCAGGAAACACCTTGCCCTTCCCATGGGAAACATGCCTGGAGCTGCAAATCCCCAGGCTCAGGGGGCCATGCCCAGTGGGAGCAGCATCCTTCCCTCTGTGGGGAGAGAGGCCAACACAAGAGCCATGGCACCTTGGCAGGAAGCTCGAGCACAGTGATTCACAGCCCTGCCTCCTACCCACCTGCTCCAGGGAGGAAATCACTAACCCTGAAAGGGAAGGAACTCATTTTCATAGCCCCATCTTTAGCTACAAGGGCGCAGCCACCTCTGCTCTGGTGCCTATAAAAAGCCACCTCTGGCAGGAAACGTTTATGCTGCATGGACTCTTGCGGGTAAAAGGTCATTACGGCTTCTGTGGTATTTATCTGATGTTTGGAAAAAGCCTCATTTCTAGAGCAGGTGCTCCAAAGGCGAAGGGGTGGATGCAAAGCTTCACTAGCCTCTGCCTCTCCCCAGCTCACATGGGGTGGGTGCCATAAAAACATATGTGAACAGGACAGAAACTCCTGCCCCAAGCTCCTGCCCAGCCTTTCCAGCAGCTCCTGGCCAGGGCACCCCCAGGGCTGCTCCAGGTGGGCTAGGATGCTCGCAGCCACAGGTGCCCTGGGATGAGCATGGTCCAGGTTCATCCCAGGCGGTTGAGGACAGGTTTATTGTGGCACATGGAGATGAAGGGGAGAAAGAAGTGGGAGGAAACACCCTGCTTTGGTCGCTCTTTTTTTATGCATCTGCATAAAATCTTGAGGATTTTGCAGTGTAAAGGCTGAGCTATTTTCCAGCCCGAGCAGGAAGCCCTCTACCATAGCTGGAGGCTGCACCAGAGCTACAGTGCCACGCTGGGCCCTCACAGGGCTCCTCTCTTGGGCACCATCCTGGCCCAGCCCATGCAAAAAAGGGCTTGCTCCCAGCTCTTTCTTTCACAGCTGGCCCAATGCAATGGTTCCATGAGCACCTGGGATGAGAGCTGGAAGCTTCCCTAACCCTTCCCAGTTTTCCTGCACTGGGCAACCCCAAACTTCTCTGTGCATCCATCTCCTCCAGCCCCTGCAGGGGTGATGCAGGCAATGAAGTCCCCACAGCTGAGGTGCACCCATGGAGGAACACAGCCATGGGGATCTTCCCAAACTGGGGTCAGGGAATCCCAGCAGTGCCCATTCAGGACTGAGATGGACTCCCATCCTCATTCCTGCAAGCACAGGGGGAAGCAAGGCCATTGTCCCCAGGGCAGTGGCAGTGGCTGGAAGATCCTGCCACCCCACAGGCTCCAGCCAAGTGCTATGGGTAGGAGGAAGCTTTCCAGAAGACAGAGAGCTAAATAAAGGCAAGGCCTGGAACAACCCGGGCTGCCAGCTATTTATTCTAGCATGCCTGTATGCTGCTGGGCAGGAGAAAGATATTTTAGAGCTGCTACAAGGATGCTTGTCTGTGTGCCTGGGCTTATTGATCAAAAATCTCATCTCCAGCCCTCCCCATCAACATCTTCAAGCCCTGCACCACCTTTAGCCAAGTATCTTCCTAAACACACCTCCCTCAGTGCAGCCAGCCCCTCTATCACTGAAACAGATGCTTGGAAAAGAGGCTTTAGCATACACAGGGTAATAAGAGCTTGGGGAGCATCCCCATCCTGCACTCAGTTTGCTTCTGGCCAGCCCTAATGAGACATTTCTACCCAGCTTCTAGCACCTGGGGCTCACCTTTCTCCACTCAAACTCCAATAAGCACTTACCTCCTATGGCAAAAAATGCACACCCCAACCTCCTAGAAGAACAGCAACCATTGCACTCTTTGTTCTCGAGTATGTATTTTTTACTGAAAAAATCATTCATAAATTAACAAATACAAAAATGTACAAACACATGGGTAAATAAATGCAATGACACAAAGGATTGCTTTGCTGAGAAGTGTGTGTGTGTTTTCAAACACTAGTCTTCAGTGCAAAAACGTCCCCCTGGCACCTCTTAAAAGCAGAACGGTAAGCTCGAAAGCCATGACGATGGAAAAGCTACTTTAGAGTTTAAAGCCACTTCTGATAGCGAGTGACCCGAAGCGCATGGCTGTTGCTCTGACGGTACCTCCTTCAGAGAAGCAGAGCTTTACAGACAATTATTAACTGTCAAGAAATAGCTCTGCAAATAAACCCCACACGGCTCATTTGAGAGAAAAAAGAAGAAAGAAATCAGCATTGAACAGGACCTGCCCTGCAGTGGGGCTGAGCGACGGTGGGGACATGGAAGGGGTGAATGAGTGGCCTGGTTGGATTTCAGCTGCCAGAGTACATACAGGCTCTCCTTAATGCGAGAATTTTTACACCGTAACAGCACATGCGCTTGACAGTATGTTTTTAACAGTTACATTTACTATACAGTATTTGACATAGCTGATAAGATTAACAGTGCACATTTTCAGATATTCCACATTTTATAAAAGGGGGGGGAGGGAATCCAACGTGATTAGAACAAAGGAACTATGAAGAAGGATGCTGCTGGGGGGATGGACCCTTTCGTGCCAACCGTAGAGTGCATTTTTGAGCAGAGGTAACAACTTTTTGTTCAACACAAGGTGCGATGGGTGTCAGGTACACATCAAGGGCTGAGGATCCCGACTAAGGTAGTTTAAACACCTACTCACACACACATGCATGATTCCTGGGGTAGTGAACTCGGACTGGTTGAAATACATTCCTTGTTTGAAGCACCATTAAACAAAGACAGAGTTCTAGCAAGGTCTCGAGATGAAAGAAGAGAGGAGCAGAGCAGCATCTGAAAAGGGTCCATGTGAATTAGAGATCGAGATTCAGAAGCAAAAGTCTTTATTGCTATATGCGCCATAAAAAGCAAATCCTCACCTCTGCCTATAAATAACCAGGTTGAATCCCCTCGGGAAATGAGTTTGAAGCACATGTAAATTCAAAGACTTTAAAACCTAAGTTACAAACTTATCAGCACTTTTCAAGGGCAGGCTTGCTGTCCTCTCATACCGGCCGATAAGGATCTACACAAGAACTCGTGTTTTCTAAACTAATGTTTTCTGGATACAGGTTAGGAATGCCCTGGGCAGTCACACCCACAACAGATGCGTATGGGGATCATACGTCCATGGAACTGAGAAAACAATGTAAACCATGAGAAGGAAACCGAAGGCAAACAACGCAATCGAAAGAAAGTTAAAGTACTTTGGAGGTTAAGTACCCACCACTGTTATGTATAAACACAAATTAAAAAGCAACCCCCAATGTATTTACTTTTAAGTCAGAGAGGTCCAGTAAAAGTGAGTGTGTTGGTCTGTGTAAGGACTGGATTGAGTGTCAGTGGGGTAGAGAGCCTGGAGCCCGGCTACCCACAGCAGCACAGGACAGGAGGGGATGGCAGATGGGAGAAGGCAGGGGGCACTCCAGTTTGGATGGGTGTCAGACCAAGCTCTCTGGCTCCCGGTCCTCATGTTTTCACTAGCTCGATGCATGTGTCCTTCATTTCTCTCACTCTCACTAACCTGTGACAACCTGCCCCATGGGCTGTGCCTGTGCCAGCACTGCTGTGCCGATGGTGATAACCAAGTGCGCTGCCTGGCTCTGACAACAGCTTGCTGTGCTTCTGGACTTACACACTAAATACAGACTAAAACAACTTCTCAAACTGTACCATCATGTTGTAGGAGCGATAGTAGGGCGCTGCTGGGCTGGGGAGGGCTCAGTGCCCCATGCCAAGGATGGCACATGGGCAGGAGCGGCCAGCACAGAGGCTGTGCTTCCTGTGGCAGCATGGACGTGAGCTTGAGTAGTCTGCCAAGCTCACACTTGCCATCCATGGGGTAGAGAGCAACAGGCAAGAGACTTTATCCCACATGGCTTTTGGATTCATTTGCACATCATGTTGCAGAAGTGACAGAAAGGGGAGGTTTATCATAAATATTCCCATTTCTTCACTCTCCCTGGAAAAAGCCACCCCCGTGGTTTCTGGAATGAGCGATGACATGGCTGTGTTTCTCATCTGCTACACTGGACAGTTTAGGGCCCTGTCCCACAAACATTTCTGCATATGCACAGCTTAAGTCATGCAAGCAGCCTCACTGGCTTAAAAGGGAACACCTTGCACAAGTACAGTGATGCACACACAAGTGTTTGCAGAATTCAGGACTAAAATGAGTGACCGCATGTAAACCTCTAGCTTGGATTTGAGCCATAGGAGAAAAATTAAAAGGGGCAATTTACACAGCATATTTACACTTACACTTCTTTAAGAAGCGATTCTGTTGTATATACTTCAAGCAGGTCATTTAAAAAACCGCACAGACATAGAAGAATGATATCAGAAGTCATTTGATCTCCCACCAGGGCAGCTGCTGACTGAATTGCTCCTGACGTTCACTATGGAGAAGCTGGAGTCACTCAGCTGAGCTGCTTCCCAGAGGAGAAAGCACATCCGAGGTGAGTCCCAGTGCCAGAGATTGCTGGAGGAGGAATGTGAAGGAGACAAGAGCAGCAGGTCCTAAAACCCAGAAAGCAAGTGGTGGAAGAAAGAGACTGCTGAGCTTGCTGCATGAGTATCGGGCTGGATTGGTACAGCTAGGGCAATTTGTGCGTGCACTTTCAGCCTTATTCTCCAAAATACTGTGATCCTTCATTAGACAAAGTGTTGCTTGTCCTCAATAACCCTTGGAAAAGGAAGTCTAGCGTGGTGCTTTCATGGTGAAGGGCAGAGCAAAGTTATTTTCTCCTCTTAATATTCGGTCACCAGAGCCAGCTCCGGTGTCAGGTTAACAGTGATGTTCTTATACAAGGCGTCATACGTGACGTTTGGAAAGTAGTTCAAGTTATTGAGGCCGTCCAGGGCTTGTCTTTCTTTCGACTTCCTCAGCAAGGCATACCTATGCAATGAGAACCAGAGCCCAGAGTCACTTCCACATATCCCACAGCCCTGCAAGGTCCTTCCAATGCTACTAAAACACCCTTTAACAGTCAGTCCCAAGAGCAGCTACAAAAGAACAAATTTCAGAGTCCTTAATAAAGATAAATGTCACATTTTCTATATCGAATATCTATATTAAATATCCCAAAGTTTAGAAAACTACAGTCCATCACTTGATGAAGAGCAAAATGCTCTGTCCCACCAGCATCCAGCTGTAAAAACAATCTCTAACTCCAGCCCAAGGGCAGTGGGTCCCATACCTAGGAGAGGGGTGAGGTCAGGGGGTCCTGCTGAACCCTCATCACAAAGCAGATAAGGGGTGATGTGGACCTTTCCAATTTTTAGCAACTGGATCACAAACAAGAGCAAAACTAAATGGTTTCAGTCAGGGGATGGGGGACGAGGAAGTAAAACTAGAATAATGATGATTTGGGGAAGGAAATTGCAGCTGGTACACAAGAACAGCCTCAACCAAATTTAGGGGCAGGATGATGAGATGTAAGGGCTAAGGTGGGGAGGGGGGGAAGCAAAGTAAAATAAGGAGAAACACAAGCAAACTAAAATAAGCAGGACACTGACTTTCTGCACCACAGTGCTGGGGGCCTGGCAGCACCAGGGCAAGTGAGAACTGCAGACAAGAAAAAGCACCAGGGACAGGGTATGCCAGGAGGAAAAGGAAGATGCTGAGTGATAACAAAGAGGGAAGTGCCCAAACCAGTTTCAAAGAGGCCACAGCATCAGAACACATGCAGGACACTTGGTGTCTTGATGAACACTTTCCTCCTCCATGGATGAGTTTTGGGTCTCTCTGCTTGGGTGGGAGAAGCAGCAGACTTCCAGATGGCAGCAGTTAGCACTTGCCCACAGCTAAGGGCAGAGCAGAGATTCCAGGAGGCACAACTCAGAGGATTATCCATTGCCAAACCTTGCCTAGGCTGGGTGTCAGGCTCCAGACACAGCAGTGGAGGCAGAAGCACCCAATGACACAGTGACAACCTCACCAGGGAGAACCACTGCCTTGCCCACCTTCATTGCAGATCTTTCCCTCCTGCAGCACTGACCCACAAGTCCTGCTGACACAGAACTAGAGCTCCTGCCCAGGGTCAGGAGGAGACCAGGGAAGCATCGGGAACAAATGCTCAATCCACTACACTGCCAGCCTTCCATGCCTCAAGGGTTTGACCACATATACAGCTTTTAAAGCCATAACCAACTTCCGTTTCAAAAGTGAAATGAGAGAAGCATCTCTCATTCTGGCTGCACTCTGACAGAAATGAAAAGTAGGGCTAAAGATGACACAACCTCAAATGGAAACTCCCTAAAATGAGTCTTCTGTAAGAAGAGATCAGCAGATAGCTCAAATGGTATCTGCAACATAAACCCTCCCTGCTGCTTCTTCTGCCAGCAGCAGCCAGAAGCCCCGCTGCAGAACAGAGCTTGCACTGTCCAATAGCTCCATCACATGAGAGTCAAATCCTGCAGCTGATTGTGAAAAAGGAATTTCTCTGCTGCCAAGTTTTCAAAAGACTCCAATTCTACCAAGGTTCCCAGTCATGCAACCAACCTCTGCACCATCCAAAGTAACCTCGTGAACAAAGGGGTCAGAGCTGTCCTGGAAAGCTCCTGAAAGAATGTAGTTTTCTGAGAGAAAAGACTAAAAGCACACAGTACTTGTGCTCCTTAGGCACAGGGGACAGTCGCTGTTCTTGATGGATGTCCGGAGTCTCGCAAAAGAGCAAAGCCTGAACTCAGGGGCTCTGTATACCCATCCTGATTTGGGACCAACAGGCAGGAACAGAAGAATGGAGAGAGATGAGCTGCTCCACCTCAGCACTGCAGTGGAAGTGTGCTGGAGCTGCTGTCATCTCCCTGTCTGCATACACCATCATTACAGAATGGTTTGGGCTGGAAGGGACTTTAAAGCTCACCCAGTTCCAGCCCTTTGCCACGAGCAGGGACACCTTCCACTAGAGCAGGTTGCTCCAAGCCCTGACCAACCTGACCTTGAAAACTTCCAGGGATGCAAGGACCTCTCATCAGAGGGATACGGGGTATGAAATGGAGAGATGAAGGAATCCAGGGAGCACTCTGTCTCCATCTCTCTGCAACTAAGTTTCCCTCATGAGTTAAGGCTGGTTCTTGCCCCCATGGTACAGATTCTTTGCAAGGAGCTTTGGGATTCTCAAAAATAATGTACTTGCCTTCCTAGGAACTGCACTTCTCCTCGATGATGGTGGGGAATTGATTTATATTTCCCTGTGTCTCCTTCTGGTCGAGTCACCGAGTAGCCTGCGTACTGCACTCTGCGTTAAGATAGGGGAGGAATAAACAGAAAATAGGCATCAGTCATTGCACTTGCTGTGTCATCAGCACTTGCCAGGGCTGCACAGCTCATGCACACGGGGCTCCAACAACAGCTCTGCCTTTCTACCCAGCAGATAAGCTTATCCTTATGCAATCCTCCCCATTCCAGCCTTGGTTCTCTGCAAGTCACACTTGGCACGTCCAAGCTTCAGCTCGACTAAGATCAGCCTGAGCTCAGCAGTGTGGGATACTGCAGACAGAGACAGTAATTGCCCAACCAGCACTTCTCTGTTTGCTTCCCATGTACTGCCTGGAGCAGCCCCTGTTCCTTTTGAGACACTGCAGCTGGGCTGGCTCACAGGACTGCCCTCAGAAGCAGAGTTCAGGGATGAGTTCCCATACCTGTTCCAGAGGTCATCATCTTCACCACCCCAGCCCCAGAAGGCATTAGGGAAACCGTTGATCTTCTGAAACTGCTCAACAGTCAGGCCACTCACCCCACCGAAGAACTCGTTGTAAGGGAGCCTAAGTAGGAAAGAAGGGGTTAGGGCAAAGCACACCAGCGCTGCAGCTCTCCCACCTGCAACGGGGGAAGCCTGAGCTGTGAGGATGCTTTCTTCTATTCCCCTCTCATGCTCACTTCACACAAGGCCACAGAAGCAAACAGAGTCTTTCACCTTTAAAGAACCAGAATCTAACAC
>JBCJKH010058753.1:0-10136 GCA_039877255.1 Loriculus beryllinus
TGCAGGAGAGTCCCCCAGCAGGGCAGCTAATGAAGCATGAAATGAGGACAAACAATGTCCCCTTCCAAAGGTATTTTCCACCTGCATCTTACGGCTCAGCTGAACTTCACACTACCTGCAGCAGGAGGGAAGGTAAATATTTAACCCTTCAGAGGTGATGCTACCAAAGGAATTTTTTAAAGCCATCTATGAAACTAGGCACCGTGTTAAATACTTGAGTGGGATTCATAAAATCCTCCCTTCTCTACTAAAATGGGTGAGTTCAGCATTTATTGCCACTCTCCACAGACTAGCAGAGGCCAGTTACATCCAAACAAGATGAAAACACACCTTGGCTGAGGACAACCTCCCCATTACACTGTGATGCAAAGCCACCTTTCACAAAAGGCCACTGCACCCCCCACACCAGTCATATTAATGGCTATCATAAACAGACTATTTTAATATTCCTCTCTCAACAATCCTCCTTGGCTCCCAGCAACAGCTCAGCCAGAGTGTGTACATGACTCAGCACTAGGAGCCTTTTCAAGAGATGACTGAGGGTCTGTACCATTGAGCACACTGTCCTACCAAAACAGCAGTATGCTCCTCGGGATAATGCAGGGTTGGGACTTCTTTGGTTTAAATATTGCAGGGACTGTTTATTGCCGTTGTGTTATATTGCCATTAACGGCTACATAGTAACAATAATAATTAAAAAGTTTCTACTTCTTTTAAATCTCATCACAGAATTTCCTCTTTAAAAAAACATAATTCAAGACAGGAAAGATATTTGAGATTACACTCAAAAAATAAAACCAAACATACTATAATTAACGGCATAGTTAAACAGTGGTGTGATCTAGAACAAAGCCTTGTAGATTACTCATTTAACCTACAACGAGTTAATTAATAACTGCACCATAATCACATTTGGAAATTAGTAGTAAAGACAGTCAGGGGAGCCAAAATAAATGTAAAATGCTTAACATAATTTTGAGCAAGTTCTATACTTGCTAGTAGCCATGATTTCATGACTCACTGTACACATCAACATATGCATAGAATGGAATAATATGCTCAATCAAAAAAAACTAATGGAATGGCTTCCAAAATTTTTTTGATTTTTAGAGGGTTTTGGTTTTTTTTATTTTGTTTTTAATTTAAAACAGATACAGAGTTGGCAAACATAAGACCACCAGCAGAATCCCGTTTCCTTATGTCCCTTTTGTGGACTCTGCAGTAACTTGCAGACTCCAAGTGTCTGTAGACCAAAGGATGAAGCAAGTGGCCTGCTTGCACTCTTCCAGCTTAAGGCAGTTTACAGAAATGGAGAGCTTTTATGAGGGGAACACAGAGCATTGCATTGTCAGTCCTGGAAGCAATCAAACACTTCTGTCAAACTCCACATGAAAATCCATAAATGCCCAGGCAGAGGGGACCAAGCTATAGATACAAACACAGCCTGTACTGCAATTGCTGTTGGGTTTTGTTGTTGTTTGTTTGCTTGGGTTTGTTGTTTGGGGTTTTCTTTGTTTGTTTGGTTTTCTGTTTGGTTTTTTTAGGGGTTGTTTTCTTTTGTTTTTGTGTCAAACATGAGATATTAATTCATATAGATTTACAAAGACATTTGTAAAGAAATGTATTCCAAGCCAAACAGAAAACACTAAACAGCTACATAGCCTGGTGTGAACCATTCCAGCTCTGAAGCTGGAAAGCTGAAGGCAACCCTAATTTTTGATAAATAAAGAAAGGACATGTGCCCCTACTCCCAGCCTGTTGACATATTGTCATCTACTTGCTGGACTGACACTGGGCCAACACAGCATCAGCAAAGGCAAAATTTCCCCATTTACAAAAGGAAAAGCTCAAAGGCTGCTTGACCAGTGCCACTGAAATTTGTTTCCTCCAACAGATCTAGGTTGTGAAGGCAGAGAGTGAATTTATGAGTTCTGCAGACAGAGAAACAGCAGAATGAAGAGTTCTTCACTGATCCCTGTCCCCACAGAGGCAAGGCAAGGTACAGAACATCCCAGCAGGAACATGTTTCTGAAAGTATAGCATAACCCTTTCCAGGCTCAGCCAGAAGGATGCAGCAGATCTGGAAACAGCTGCCTGCTGAACAGCCTTTAGTGCTGTGCATTGCTGTGTCAGAGCCTTAACCTGTTTTGCCTTGTTTAGTTCAGCTCAAAATACCTATAGAATGCTATAGAGACATTTAAGGAGTGTTATCTTTTCTTACAATAGGTGTAATTGGGTGCAATAGTGCCCAAGTGTCTAAGTACTAGAAAATATGATCTTTAAAGGATACCACTTATTTTCCAGTCTTAAGAAACAAATTGCTTTTACAAGACATTAACCAATGCCTTGTTAACCATCCAAACAAAATCTTAATCTGCAGTAATTACCCTCCATACCTCCTTGATACTTTGTGTAAAGAGCAAGCTAAACATAACCTTTTTCTAACATGAAAAGCTGTATTTTCACTACAGAAACAGCCTAATTATGCTATAACTTATTTTACACACAAAAAAATTAAAGCTATTTCTCCTAACCAAAAGCATATGCCATTTTTAATTAATACATTCTCTCTTCTAAAGCAGCCTTTACATAGCCACGTGAAGCAGCAGGGTACCTGGACCCTTCCTGTGTTTGAATACTATCAAGTACATGTCTACAACTCCACACCTAAAAATCAAGCCATTATATACTCCACAGTAAGATAAATCCGTAATTTCTACATAAATTCCTAATTTTAACAGCCTCTGACACACCAGGCTGAAAGTTCTGCAATAGCTTACATTACTTTGAAAAATCTCAGAGATTGTACCCTTCACCATTTAAAGCAGTCAAACTGCTAGCACAGCCTGGTGGTTTTCTGGACAAAACAGGAGCAGAAGTTTGACAAGAAGCTACTGTGAGCTCCGGAGCAATTCAAAGCCCATATTCTGAATGCCCACCTCATACCACAAGCAGAGGATACTGTCCCCCTGCCCCTCCCACCCTCACTGACCACCTCTGCTATGCAGGGTGACAGGACTTGGGTGCATTCGATCAGGCTTTTCTAGGTTTTTGGGCACCCCAAAAAATATATTGGGGTAATGGATGTCAGGCAGGCTCTCCACTGCTTGGGAAGTGACCTGGCCAGCAGGAAGCTGACTGAGCAGAGAAAGGTCCTCTTAGCTCCTGGTCCTCCTCACCTCTCTTGCAACTTCCTATTTGGTTTTCCTCCTTTTCTAAACTTCCTGTTACATCAGGCTGGCTCAGCCTGCTCCACTTTCTGCCTCTGCCCCAAGCTCCTAACTGCATCTCACTGCCTGCTTACCTCCCCTGATAGCCCATGGCAGCATCGTGCTTTGGTTCAACACCTCTCCTCTGTCAGCCCACGCTGCAACCTCCCCAAACAGCAATTTTTAATGCTGTTCAGTGCTACCAAAAGCTCAATTTCCCAATTTGTTTTAGCTAGTGGAGTTCCAGTACAGAAATTAACCTAACACAAAAGTTTTGATTGCTAGTGGGATCACTTTTCATGCCACAACACTGGTCTTTTCTGCTTCCAGCCTCACACAGCTGCTTCACAAAAACAAACTTTTCAATACTTCCCATTACCCACATTTCTGTTGCTGGGGAGAAGCAGCATTGCTGTTAAAATGTGCAACAAATGAAAACTGCACATGGCATTTTAAACCCTTCCTTACCTTGCCAGAAACTGCCACCTCAAGGCCAAAATGCCAAGGGGCAATACCTGGTTACATCTCAGCCACTTCAGCTTGTGGTCTGACACCCAAACAAGTTCAAGGTGGCAATAAATTGCCACCTCAAGTTAAGCCAAAATCTTGGGCTGTCCCTGGAAGTATGAGCACCTACCCATTTTCTGTCCACTCAGCCACAGCAGCAAATACCTTAAAGGATCTCATGGTCCTGTGCTGATATGTTTTCTCAGCTAGAAGAGCACTTGCTCAAATAAAGTTTTAAGATCCCAGAGTTCAACTGTCCCACATGCCTCAAATCCCACAGCTGAAGGATCACAGAATAGCCAGGTCCTGTGGAATTGCTACCTGTCCACTACAGCCATACAGCAAACTCTGTTACTTATCTGTTAAGTGGGAAAGAAAAAAAAGCAACTGGGTCCCTGATGCACAGGAAGTTACACAGTAAAGTACCTTGCTTCATTCTATTACCTCCTGTCATAATTGAATGCCATTAATTTGATACATATATTAAAATTTTACCTTTTTTTTTTCCCCAGTTGCCTTTGGTATATCTGGTTAGCATTCAGTGTCTTAATCTTAACCTTAAGGAATCATGACACACATATCACTGTGCTGCAGCAGCACAAGGAGCATCAGCAGAGCTCTATCTCTTATTATTCTTTTTTCAGAATACTTTCCAGAGTACAAGATACTTTTCTGCATTAGTGTGGGATGATGAAAATTAATTAATTGAAAAATTCAAAAGGAAAGACTATTTCATCTTTGCTTAAATGTTTAACAAAAATCCCTACTTTGCTAGCCAAAACCAACAAGTCCCCAATTTTTTTGTTTGAAATTCTAGAAAACAACTACTACATTCAAGTAGCTGTGAGAGAACATATTATGCTGCTCACAGTACACTAACACGTAGTGCATCGGCACTGGTGGTTCCCATGTGAAAAAACGGAGGCTAACATTGATACAAGCAAAAAAATTAACCCCGGAGAGTTAGTAAGTTTGTGTACTTAACATATAGTATGTTTTACCAAGACCAGGCAGGTTAAAAGGAGCAAGAGAGAAGAGGTATAAATTCTTATCATTTTTTACTTTAAAGAAGTTTAGCAACAGAGAAACATGGGCAACCTCTGTCCAGGATTCCAGTCCAGTTTGCAATGAACAATTGTTTGCACTGCTGGCCTGCTTTCTAAGCTTCAACCTTTCTAAAATACAGGCTTACAGCTTGGCACTGTTGTATTTCAATCAATCGCTTGAATGAGGATTGCAACACCATAAATAAAAGGAGCTGAGACCATAAATTTCTTCAGAGATGTGAAATCAAAGAGAACAATCCAACAGACTCCCAGTGGGTGGGAGGCTGACACATATTCCAGCTGTTTGTATTTCTACTATGAGACACTTGTTCACTTTAACTTTTTTATTTCTGCACAGCTTGCTAGAAACATGGTTTCAAAAAACGGGAAATCTCACTCTGGATGTGGCATTTTGTTTTGTGCTCTACAACAGAATGCAGCTGCAGAAGAGAAAAAGCCCTACAAATTACTGAGCCTGTCCACAGGCAAAATCCCAGACCACCACAGACAACTCCACCAGCATAGCACCACAATGGCTGGCATGTGAGTCACTTGTTTGAACAAAGCATCCTCTAACACCTCCATCTTCAGGCCATGGTTTCTTGGCAAACAACCACCAGCTCCCATGTACGCTGTCATCATTATAAACAGAAGTTACACATACTGTTTTATTAGTCTGCTTCCCCCCTTAAACAATAGCCAAGGGATGTCAGTGTTACCCTCACACAGTACTGCAAGGACTTGCACTGCCCATGAACCTGTGATGCTTTTAAAAACCAGTAAGTATAAGTAGGAAAATAAATCTGATTTGCTGCTCAGAGAATAACAGTCAACACAACAAAGCAGGTAGGCAACACACTACTCCCTACTTGGTTTGCCAAGGTTGAGCTATCTCGTATGGAAGAAAATTGATAAGCAGTTACATGTGCAAAGAAAGGGACAGCAAATAACCTACAGACAGTTTTAAGAGTATGACCTATATCAAGTACTTAAAGCATCAGCACACTTTCTCATGAGAAGGTACAGAGAAGCAAAGGATGCAACATCATCCGCCTTTATTGCGGAAGTACAGGGAAATTTAGTTCGTGTTTGCAGTGTGATATTTTACTGTCTTACACAACAGGAACAAGAAAACATCCGCTTGGTAGTAAGAGAAATTGGTTCTGAAAGCATGCTCCAAAAGCAAAACATTGATGGCCTAACTTGTGCAGCCAATAAACCACTCTTTGCAGCTTGGCTAAAACAAGGCGGGTCACTCCACCTGTAGTCTTGCATGTATAAATAAGGTGCACACAAACTGTGAGCTTTTGTTAGCCATGCATGGCACAGATTACTCTCTCCCACAGAAAGGCTGCACCTACCACTAACTATTTGCATGCTAGAGACTGTCCCTCACTCTGGCAAAAGAAAGCAGGGCAGAAGAATCCATCTGTGTGTTAAGATCTAGCCCTCTTAGGACATATTCCAAACTACTGGATACCCCAAATGAGATTCACCAAAACCCCTACTCTGCAGCTTGCCTAAAACCACAGGACATTGCAGTTTTACATGTCCCAGAGCTAGAAGCCTGAGACAGATAAGTGTTTGGGTTTTTTTCTTAATTTCTAGTGCTTCCATTTCTGTTAAAAGGATAAAAACTAAAGAAACAAAAAACCACTACCAAAACACCAGCCTTGCTGTTTGGTTTGTTTTAAAGGGGAAGAGCCTGATTAGAGGATGAATTCTCAGTGATTTGTTTTTCCAATGTGGTCATCCTTTGAAATGGGAGCTTTCAATATATATATATATACACACATATATACACACATATATAAAACAGTGCAGTTTGTTTTCTGCATTTTGTCACAACTTTTAAGTACAATTATTAACCTTCAGGTAAAAATAAACAAAATCAAACATGAAATTCATTATGGCAAAGTGACACACAAGGATCTGTACAAATCCAGAAAGAAAGGGGAGCAGTGAAGAGCAAAGACCCTGGCAGCACTGCTGTGTTGCTCACAAGAACACAGGAGGCTCCTCATCCAAGCATGCTGCATTAGCACGGCACAGGAAGGCAAGCTTTACTGGGCAAAGCAAGAATTCTATTAGTCCCCACTTTACACGATGCAATTAAATTGGTTTTAAACTACAAAGGAAATAAAGTCGTTATTTTCAAAGTTTTTGACATCCCAGTATAGGAAGCCATAAATTGAGATATTTACCTAAACTAACTGCACAGCAGGTATGTGAATACACTACCGCTCATGACAGGCAGAGACCTAAACAGGTCCTTTACTGTCCTGCTCTTCCCATCCCCCTTGTAATCCTGCCCACACCACTCTGCTGCTCTTTCTCAACCACAAACAGTGGCTGCTTGGACAGATTGTTAAGAGAGACATCTGTTTGATGGATAGACAAAACAGGAAAACATGATGGGTGCACTCATTTTGTTTACAGACCACCATTATTTCTAATGCATTTCTGAACTTCTAGAAGAAATAACATGGACCTGCAGTACTAACCAAAAAAAAAAAAATATCGGAGATTTCAGCCTTAAACTGGAGCATGATTCACCATTCCCCAATGTAATTCTTAGAAGTTGACTAAACATAAAACCTGTAAACTGTGGAGCACAGCTTCTTGCTCCAGACATGAACAGGCCAGATTTGAGAAATGAGTCCGAAGTTAAAAAAAAAAAAATCAGGTTTGGCTTTCTGAACGCCTGTTTTAACTGGCTACACAGTTTATATTTGAGTTACTACAGAAATTTTTAATTGGCTTTGAGACCCTACTTCAATACAAGAGGCTTATCAATTTAAATCAACTGTTAAGAATATTTCAATAACATCTGGTGTGACCTACAAAAACCACACATTCAAACTTCAGCAAGTCTGGAAATTTTTTCTCCTGGTTTTTAGTGTATCTTCAAATTGAAAATTCCCTTTTCCACATTTTAGTTTCAACTTGCTTGTCACATTTAAAAGGCATTGAAAAAGGCTGTTTCAACAGAAAGAAGGGGGAATGGAGCCCAGTCCTTTGCACAGGGTAGCGAGACACCCACCTTATCAAATATTGCCCCCTGCAGTTCTTCCTGCAAAAACACCCACTGGCCATCGGATAAATCAAATTGCTTTATTCTTGCAGGTTTTCCAGCTTACTGGACTGCTCTGAGCCTGCAGCAATAGAGCATTTTATTCACCCTGAAATTTGTTTTCTTTTACAGGAGACTTGTCTCTTCCCCACTGTCCTCTCCCACTACCCCAAACAGCACAACTTTATGCTCCCACACCAACACAGCAATAGAGGTATTTTACTCCCATTAAATATTGGTCCAGAGTACAAAGGAACAAACCCTCCTCTACTCAAAGCACAGAATAATACTTTGAAAAGAACCAAACCAAAAAGAACAAAACCAACCAACAACAACAACAAAAAAAAAACCAGCCAACCAACAAAAACTCCAAACACATAAAACAAAACAAAAACCACACCAAATCATACCACAAAAAAAAAAAAAAAAAAAAGAAGCCTGGCAGCTTTTTGCCTTGAAACATCAGCACTGGAATTTAAAACCTTTAAGAGCTTAAAAAGATGTCTAATGAATGTCTATTTTATTTGAACTCAAGCGCTCTTCCTGCTTTGCCTTAGAGACTGGTCTACGCTCTTCAGATTCCTAACATGCAACTTTTCTCATTACACAGCAGAAATCTTACTAAGTGCATTATTGGTGAAGCTGAGTCAAATTAAAATGGCAACTTTTTTTTTTTTTAAACATACGAATAGAAAATCATTACATCCTCCTGCAAGTTTCAGCAGTCAAAGCAAATACAGAGGACTCTTAAGTGTTTGTGGAAGGATTGCACTGAAGATAGTAGCATGACAAGCTGTTGAGATTGGAACTGGTAAATGTGCAATATAAGAAATAGGAAAAGGAAATATTTAGAGTCAAGAGATGCCAAAACTGCAATCAGCAAATGGAAGTCTAAAACTGATGAGCAAATCTGGATTCTTTTTTATTCTTTATTTTTATTGTTTAAGCTGTGCCTTATAGCCACCTTGTTATGAGAAACAATCAATAACAGCTCATAACCCCCTCACTTCTGTGTTGTGTACCCACCTCTAGCCACACCCCTTCCAACATGAACCCAGTTAGAGACATGTTCCATGCTGCTGAGCAAAAAACATGCTGTCCTGCTTCTGGGTGGTCAGTCCCTGCAAATACGAATGCCCAGGCCAAACCAAATGCTTAAAGCCAATGGGGATTTGTGGTATCAAATACGTGACACAGATTAGAATTTTAGGCTTTGTAGGGAAATGGAAATACAGCCACCAAGACTGTCTCAAAAACTGCAAGGACTAGGAGGGCCCCCAGAGACTGTCATGTACATGAGAACAAAGTTAGAGAACAAAGACGCAAGACAGTCAGCCTGTGAAGGTGAACCTCCCTAGATCACTGATCCCACTGCTGAGACTGCAGCACAGCACCACAGCAGTGGTACTACAGAGGCACAGTGTGAAAAGCACAGAAGCATAAGCACACATAGGCTGTAAGCTGCAGATGGCTGGTAGGGAGAGCAGGTAGATAGTATTGCCAAATTTACACACACATCAGCAAAAGCCACCAAAAAGCAATGTGTCATTTGCTGCCAGTAAAGCAGAAAGAGAACAGGTGAACATAAAAGAAATACAGCAGCCATGACACAGATACCTGTCCAAAGAACTCAAAGCAGTGGGAGCTGTTGATGGCATAAAACATTTTTGTTTAAGGATAAAGAAAGCAAAAGAATTGCTTCATAAATTATTCTTTGTTCTGGAGGAAGAGTGAACAGACTTGAAGGACAGGTGATGTCTCTGAAATATGCAAATAGAGCTGAGCTGGTCCAAGCAATTACCTTTCCATTGCCTGGAACTTCAGACTCAAAGGAATGACTCACAAGAAAGAACAAGAAACAAAAGAATGTGCTAAAAGGTAGAAAACGACAAAGGAAGACTGCATCAAGAGGAGACTGGAGACAAGCTTCGGAAAGTATAGTCCTGACCTCCTGCTAACACCTGTACTAGGGAAAAGGAACAAAATAACCTATGACACAAAACCCAGTAAGATCAAGCCAACACAGAAAGACCTAACTGAAAAGCATCCACAAAGGTAACGTGATTATCAGGTCTAGACTGCTGGGTTCAAAATAAGTAGAGCAAGAAGATTCCTGTAGCTTCATGACTGTAAAGACAATGGACCTCACCTCAATATCCCTTAGGTTATCTACTATTTTAAATATTTCCTAGCAACAACATTTAAAAAAAAAAAAAGTGGTATGAAGTGCAAGGTCCTACACCTGGGTCAGAGCAATCCCAGGCACAGCTACAGGTTGGGCAAAGAGGAGATTCAGAGCAG